>WBMZ01005228.1:82544-93998 GCA_013400975.1 Atrichornis clamosus
TGATGGGGGAAGGAATGCCAGAGGGACAACACTTCTCAGCAGTAGCCAAAACACTGGCATGTTATCAACACCCTTCCAGCTACCAGTGCACAGCACTGTGAGGGCTGCTAAGGGAAAGGTGAACTCTATCTCGGTCAGACCCAATACACAGGAGAAACAGCATAAGGAGCATGAAAAGGGAGAGAGAAGTAGGTAATATCTCAGCTATATTTTGGAAAGAATGTGCCAAATAATTTTATAAGATATAAAGACATATTTCACTACTAGCCAGGATAGAAAATGCATTGGAACGAAGAACCAATTATGAAAGTTGTCATAACTGCACATTGTTCATTAGTCTAGTGCTGTGACCACAGCAGTCTGGATAAGTTCAGTACTTTTCCTAAGTGTGTATTACCAGGGTTGCTAGGAATGCAAACTTGGGCTTTGAATTGAAATCTTGTAGTGCAAAAGAAGCAATATGTTCATCACTCTCTTTTATTTGCATTCTCAGTGGCATATATATATATTGCTGTTGATCTGGTCATTCTGAATCTCAAAAAAGTAGTTAACAGGAGGTTAGTTTATACAAGTGTATTTTAGGAATTGCTAAATATTTTTATTTCCTTACTAGCTATCAAACACATGGGCCAATTTTTAAAAATTTACATGACAGTTCTTCAGTTGTTATTACTGCTTATAATCTCAAACTTTTGCAGAGAATCTGTTTCCATTAATGTTGTGGAATCATAGAATAATTTGAGTTGGAAGAGACATTTAAAACTCATCTAGTCGAACACCCTACCATGGGCAGGGATGTCTTCAACTAGACCAGGTTGCTGACCTTGAATGTTTCCAGTGATGGGGAATTTACCACCCATTTAGGCAACATGTTTCAGTGTTTTATCACATTCATTGTAAAAATATTCTTTCTTTTATCTAACCTATGAGAATCTTTCTTATATCTAATCTATCAGGATCTCTTTCATTGCCCCTCATCATAATGTTTTTATGTCAGCAATCTTCCCAGAAAATGTCAGGCAAGTAGTAAAAATATATGAACCACTTGTGAAAATCATGGCCCCAAAAATCCTTAGTTTGAGCTAGCGAACAGAAATGTAAAAAAAACCAAACCAAAAAAAAAAACCTCAAACCAAACAAAAGCAAACAACACAAAATTTCTTTAAAAACATTTAGAAAATCCTTTAAAAATCAAGAAAGTCAGGCAAAACAATCTCCAACAAGATTAGATTTGAGAGCTCACTGTTGTGCTTTGGGAATTTTTGTTATTTAAATGTATTTAGCAGCTTCTACATACAGTTCCTCACAACTACTTTCCATCCATTCATCCATCCCCAGTCTATAGAACTTCAAACCAACCATATAGACCATTTTTTTTTTCAGCCTGTCTTTTAGTAAAACCCACAGGAGTACCATTTAATTTAGTTGTTGATGCCTTGGTCACAAAATACATTTTCATACAATATTTCTTCTTTTGGAAAAGGTGAAAAAAAAAATTAAGACACATGCTTTTGATGAAAGAGGTTGATGGGGTTATCTAAGAGTAGGAAAAAGAAAATAATTTCTTCATACTGACAGCATAGGGATAGTTATTTCCGAAGTGATGACTTTCCAGGAACAGAGCCCAGCAGGTGTTAATCTTCACATTGCCATTCTCCTCAGTCTACTACAATTCATACCAGCTGAGGACTGGTCTCTGAGTTTCCCCATTATCTATGTAAGAACTGAAGAAAATTAAGCACTTAAAATATTTTACAAATTTTCACCTGTACTCATAGTACAATCAATTTGAGCAAGGATGAGCATGATGTACAGCAGCTCATTTCTCTTTGAGTGTGAGGGAATATATTTTACATATTAACTAGATGTAGGATCTAGGTTGTAAGGTAAATAATTCTCAACCTTTTCTGACTGTTGAACTTGAAAATGAAAGAGATTTGTAAATATAGAAAAGAAGAAAAAAAAAAGCAATGACAGTGTGATAAACCAGTTGATTTATATGTTTAAATAGGTTTTTCTGATAATGTATGAGTTTTAAAGTAAAAGAAGAGTATTTGCTTAATATTATAGTAACTATTTCAATATTGTCTGAATGTCTTTTCATGACTCTCCCAAACCTCAGGGAAAGTGATCTGTCTAGTGAAAAAATCATTTATAATTAATGTATAAGCTTATGTATGAAATGAAAAGTCAACTTTAAAGATTCAAGTGGTGGTTACCTTCTAACCTCATTGAACAGAAAGTTTCTGGGTCACGCTTTATATAGCCTACTGACAGCTGAGGCGACAAGGTTCTTATCGCAGCATCAATTAAATCAAATCCTGTTGGATACGACACTTCTGAAATAAGAAAGTCATCCCAGAGGCTCAAAGATAGCTGAATATCTAATTCCACTCAGTTTTGTTGCAAATGAGGAAGCTTTGGAAATTTGAATTTTTTGGCCACCTTAGAAAGATGTGGAAATACTTCTAGAAATCACCACTTGACATATGGTGGAGGGTTTTTTTTCTTTATAGGGAAACCCACAGATGCAAAGGAGTAGACAGGAAGGTGGAAAATCAAGCTTCTTCCAGTGAGTTATACACTGTAGGAGTTATTCAATATTTACTCTGCACCCAAAAAAAATTTATGTAGCTAAAATAAACACTTTGAAATAGGTTTAGAGCAAACACACTGCTTTCCCACAGAGAGGCAAACAGCTCAAACTGTGTAAAGGGAACAAAGATTTCATCACCATTTACCTCAGACAAGTTATTTCAGAACTGCTCAAAAGACCAGCTTTTGGTCTTGCCTCCTGTTATGTCTATCTTTTTTTTATCAAGATGTCCTACTGTTAAGATCAGGTTACCATGACTACTGTGATGCTAAGGTTATGTGTAAAGTTTCTTTTTGAGAATCATTCTTACTATCAAAATAATTATTTTTTGGATGGAAAGGGAGAGGAAAAATAAAAATGATTGGGATGACTGTACTTTTTCTGCTCTGAGAAATCTGGCATTAGATCTGTTTGATCTAAGTCAGCTGAGGTCACTTGAAATTTAATTTTGTTCTGACTATGGGAAATATCTTATATTTTTATGTAAATCATATGAGTGAATTTGGGACCTGGATTAAGATGTAAAGAAGTGAAGTTTTCTTGTGAATGTCTGTTTTTCCTCTTGGCTAAATACGTGCATTTGTTTTCTAAAAAAATGTTTCCCATTTCTCTGTCTCAGTTTGAAAAGTTAATTAAAATATGACTAGGGATGGACCTACAACAATAACCCACATCTGAACAAACTCAGGCATTTTGGGAATTTACTTCTACTTTTAACGAATTTCACAACTGTCCTTTATCTTTGTGATGTTATCTAAACTATCAAATGACTTTTGAAAGAAGATTGGATGAGACTTACCTCAGACTTTATGGTAATATAGACTCCAGGTGCTTTGACTGTCATTTTTGATCAACAACACCTGATTGTGAAAGAATCAGAAAGAAAGTTATGCACAAAGATTCACTGAAAGGTACCAGTTCTCCTCCCCTGAACTTCATCACCCTGTGTTTGTGCTGCTGGGAAGACAGGATCACAGGTTGAGTGGATTTTGCTATAGGCATCTACAATATAAGCTATAGTAAGTGTATTTGTCAAGGAAGTGACTAGAACTTAAAAAAAAAAAAGGCTGAAAAGACGCATTTTCTCCTCAGAGCAAGGAATAATAGCTCCATTGTCTCCCTTCACAGGTATAAAATGACCTTTCTCAGAGGCTTTTGGCAAAGGTTTATTCTACTGGATGATTTGATAGAACAGAAAAATAGATTACTAGTATAAATACCCTTCAAAATAAAAATTTATGTACTAGAATGTCTTGAAAAGTAAACAAATTTATATAAATTGCAAAAGCTCATGGAATGAAAGTGATTCTGGTTCAAATATTTTAATGCCAAAATCCTTCTGCCTGCAATAATAATCTAACTACTGGCCATGAAATGTGCTGTCCCGTCTTTGATTTTCAATATACAGTTCTAGATGGTCTTACTATAAATCCTTTAAATCTGAAGAGCACAGTCCCATTACTTTCATGTTGGAAGCAGATATTCTATGCTACTATAAAATAACTATGGTTAAACATTTCCATTTGAATAACTTGCTTATAATTGACAGATTCTTAAACTCATAAAACACTAAGTGTTGCAACTACATTTGCATGTATAGCCCTTGCACTATCTGTGACTAATGGTGTAATTTGTATTTCATTATAACGGTTCAATTTGAAAAAGTTTAATAAATAATTAACATAGATTGTAATAAGCATACTGTGGAGTGCAGCTTATGTGCTTTAATTACATATAAGTTCATCTGCAAAATATGTTGCAACTGCTTATCAATCTGTTCTATAACCAATCTTTCTTCAGTCAGATGCTCTATTGTGCAATTAACCACTGGCAATAACTATTGTTGAAAATTGATAACCTGCTTAAAAATGTATCCTTAATATAGAGTGTGTCCAAGAGAATCTTTGTACTGAAAAAGCTATTTTTAAGAAACAAAACACAAATACATTCTCAATGTATATTTTTATTTATATTATAATCTAAGCACAAATAGAAGTTATGACTAAATCAAATATACAGATTCATATATTTTTGCTATAATATATGTGTAAATAGTATTTTTCTACTCTTTTTTGTTACTAACATGCAAAGGTATAGAAACAAAAACTAGCTGGTTTCTAAGAAGGTTTTTCACTTGGTCAATACAATCATTTCCACAGAGAATGGGTCAGGTCGGGAGGGACCACAGTGGGTCGTCAGATCCACCCTCCCTGCTCAAGCAGTGTCATCCTAGAGCACATTGTACAGGATTGTGTCCAGATTGTGTCCACTTGAATATCTCCAGTGTGGGAGACTCCACAACATCTCTGGGCAACCTGTTCCGGTGCTCGGTCACTTTTGCATACAAAGCAGATAACATTATCTGCTATATTTTTGGAAATTTAATCTTTCCAATATCTTCTGTCAGATCAGAAGTAGGTTTAATGTTTTTACCAAAACTTAAGTTTTCCATACTGATAAAATATGGATGCTGTACCACTAGTGAAAAATTTCCTTCAGTAGATACAGGTCTATGTCTTTCTGCCAAGCAGTAAAACAGACATAGAGACAACACACAACTTATATAATGTATGTGGGGTTTATGGCAGATTTATGTGAGTTCTGAGAGCCAGAAGTGGAGATTTTGTACTTTAACATGGCACTTACTAATCCAACTTTACCTGTAAGAACAGAAATTGTCATCTTGTAAAAGTCTAGATGGTGTGCTTGAGCGATTCATTTTCAGGTCATATGTGAGTGGAGTATAAGTTGAAATACAGCTTGAGGATATACAACCACTTTTCATATTACCCCATTTTGCTGTCTCTTCCAGGCTATGTGAAAGTGTAATCATCTTCAAAAAAGGTCATATTTTTCAGTGTCAATATGACAATTTACAACACTTTTACTTGCATTTCTCAGGTATGGATATTTTGTCTTCACATCTCAAGTATTTTTACACAGAAAGCTGAGGAGAATGCAAGTGGTGGTGTCTTTCATGTCAGAAGTGGGCATCTGTTAAAAACCTCATTTTTATACATGTTAAAAGAAATGGACATGCTTTCTACAAATGACTTAAATCAGATGTTCAGTTCTATATTGGATAATGATTGATGCTTAATGTCTGTCTTAGTTGATTGTAGTCACTCTTGATCACTGATCATGGCCATAGAAACAAATACCTACGATACAAAAAGACAGAAATTATGCTTACTTAAAATAACATTTTTGCATCATAAATGTGGTTCATCAAAGAATAGCTAGATAATTATAATAACGTGTGTCATCTTTGTATTACATCAAGGAGAATGGTTTTAAATGCTTTATTGAAGTGTATATATTGCAAAAGTAATGCACCATGAAGATGGACAGCGTTAAAGTGCTCCATGGAACTTGTCAATAGTCTAGAACTACAGCATGTCACTGAATATAAAGACATACAGCGTATTTTGATGTGATATAAATTTGCTCTTTTATCTCTGTTACATTTGATGCAATTGAAAATTATTTTTCTTACGGCACTGGAGATCTCTACAAATACTGATGTTTGTTTAATGACTGTGGAGAGAATCATTGACCAGTTTGGAACGTGTAAAGTGTTTCCAAGTCAGAAAGTTGAGAAGATGGATCATCAAAGCTAACTGGAATAATTTTTCATACTGATTACTCTGAGAGTAAGCTTTGGGGTTTTTTTTCTGTTGATTCATACTCTGAGCATCAATAACATTCATTATTTTTTTCAGTTCTTTTTGGAACTGTTACTGCGTTTTAATATTTCTTATACTTAAAAAGGGAAATGTGTATTGTTATTTGAATACCATCAGAATCCTAGAATCATAGAGTGGTTTGGATAGGAAGGTACATCAAAGATCATCTAGTTCCAAGCCCTGTGCCTTGGGCAGATATGCTTTTCACTAGATCAGGTTGCTCCAAGCCCCATCCAAACTGGCTTTGGAGTCAGTATTGAGTTAAAAGCATTCATCCTATACCTACTAGAAAAGCGTGCATTTCAAGTTACAGGCTCCCTGCCTATCTTTTAAAAACCTGAATTACTGTAGTGGGTCAACCACTCACCAAATACCATTATGGACAAAACAAACTCAGCTTGGAGATATGAATTGATTTTACTACTAACAAAATCAGAGCAGGACAATGAGAAGTACAATAAATATTAGAAACACCTATCCCCCACCCCTCCCTACTTCCCAAGCTCTACTTCCTCCCCCTCAGCCACACAGGAAGATGGGAAATGGGGGTTATGGTCAGTCCCTGCCACTGCTCAAAGATAGGAGTCTTTCTCCTGCTCCAGGATGGGCTTCTTCCCACGGGAGATGGTTCTCTATAAACTTCTTCAGTGTGAGTCCATTCCACAGGCAACAGTTCTCCACGAAACTGCTGCAACGTGGGTCACACTTCCATGGGATGCAGTCCTATCAGGATACCTGCTCCAGCATGGGTTCCTCCCTCCACGTGTCTGCACATCCCTGCCAGGAACCTCCTCCAGCATTGGTCTCCAATGGGTTCAGTCTCCTCTCAGGCATTTACCTGCTCCATCTTGGGTCTTCTTCAAGGGCTGCAGGTGGATCTCTGCATCCCCATGGACCTCCACGGGCTGCAGGGGCACAGCTGCTTTATCACGGTGTCTTCAACGGGCTGCAGGGGAACCTCAGGTCCAGTGACTGGAGCACCTTCTCATCGTCCTTCTTCACTGATCTTGGTGTCTCTATGGCTGTTCCTTTTCCATATTCTCATCCTGCTCTTCTCTGGCCACAATTACATCTGTGCAATAACTTTTCTTTTTCTTCTTAAATCTGTTGTCACAAAGGCATTACCATAACTTCACCCCGACCCAGCCTTGAGCAGAGACAGGTCCATCTTTGAGCTGGACATGGAGGAAGCTCCAGCAGCTTCGCACAGAAGCCACCCCTGTAGCCCTACCATCTACCAAAACCTGGCTGTGCAAACCTGATACAATTACATAGGCATGTTCCACTAAATATTTTGGGAGTAGGGGAAGGGTGTTTTAAAAAAAAATTTAGATGAAATAAAATAAATAATACTTTGCAATATATTGCAATTTAAAGCTCTTTATTTTAAAACAAATCAATCAGAAAATTCTCATGACTAGCTGAGATAAAAGTGGATGTTTTGACACTGAAATTCATCAGGGCCTGGGACATCTAATTTATCTCCGACTCTAAAAATAGCCTTAAATTAACTTGAATTCATGTGTAGACTTCAGGGTTGATGAGATTGCACCTTTGTGTATATACCCAGAAGAAACTTGACTTTTATAGAGAGAAGGGACCTAAATCTGCTGCAACCTGGCAACTAGTTTCATGGCCATGCCACTATAGTTGCCTGTGTTTGCAGAATGTATTCTATATTGCTTCCCAGTAAGCCAATAAATAAAATGTTTCATGATCTGAAGGTCTCTTAGATACCAGGGTGTAAAATTCTTTTTCCAGCTTTCACATATTAAGAGATGTGTAGATGGCAGTATACATCTGGAATAATGGTAAAATACATAAAAATGGTCATAAAACCCAGGAGAGAAATGTGATGAGCCCTGTTTTAAAAACCTGGTGGTCAGTCATCTGAGACAAATCCTAAATGTGGCTAGCACGGTTATCTAGATTTTATGCCAACTCAATTAATTTATTTTTTTTCTCAGCCACTCAGCCTTTCTGTGATATTGGCAGATCTAACATGAGTTCTGAATCCTGTACAGGACATGAGAGCAAAGTACTGTTCTCTAGAAAGAAAAATCAGAACACACATAGCCTCATAATTTTCTGGCTAATCTAGATTAGTAGAGGTCTGGGATGCATGTGTCTTCTACATGATTATTCATTAATTTTGCTGAATAAAACTATCATGGGGATATTTCATGTTTAACACCAAACAGCAATTTTTATTTGTTTGTCCTTAACTTAAAATCTGCTAATTATACTTTTTATAATCTGACTCCTGAAAAATAGGTTGAAATCTGAATATCAGACTGGGTAAATAACAGTAATAAATACTCTGACAGAAGACAAATAGTTATTCTAACTATGCAAAAATGCAGTTTAAGTTTTTTATTCCTGTTTTAATAGCTCTACAGAGCACATAATTATGAAGAAAGAAGTGAAGTTGGGACAGATACTGCAGTAGTTTTAATTAATGGATTTGAGCGGACTTCAGTTATAGCTGGTGAATCTTTGGCAAATAATGAAAATGTGCCCTAAAGAAGTGTATCCTGTAAGAGAAAATCATTTTTCACAAAATCACTGTTCTAACAACCATTAAGCAACAATACAAAATTCAATCTAACTGTTGTTTTTGGCTAGGAAAAGGTTACTTTCATCACCTATCTCTACGAGATGTTCTATCTGCCTTTGCTCAGGACTATAAAAATTGTAATAAACAATATTGTATTAATGCCTAAGCCATTTGTGCTCCTTTAATATGACTTTAACATTGAATATAAACCATTGGATCACTCTTATTCTCTTTCTCTTTCTCTCTCTCTCTCTCTCTCTCTCTCTTTTTCTCTCCTTTCAAAGGCAAAACTTTTCTCATACGCTCTTTTAGAGGAATAGTCCAATCACAAATGTCAAACGATTTTAGACTTTCACACACTAGATGGAGGATGCATGGGCAAAAGATGTGTGCAAAGCTTTTTACTAACAATTTCAAAGCCTGAGGTGAGACTGTCCTACTCATGGGCTTTTACATCTCTCTTCCCATTGTATGTGGAAGCCACCTAGTAGATTTATACAATCTACAGAATATTACATCTAAATGTGAGTTATCACATTTCACTGATATGCTTATATCTTCAGAAAGTCCTTTTACAGTGCTACACTATCCCATGCAGAGAAATCTGCATCCTCCCCTTAAAGCAGATAACTATTGGAGATTTTGATTCTGGGCAGAGCACCTTGTAGCTATAAACCAGAGGCTGAATCTACCCCAAAAAAATTACAAACATCACACAAGTATTTGCCAATTGCTTGAGTGATTCTAAGTTGCAGGCAACAGACAGCTACAAAATCCAGTTTTAAGATAAGTGGAAGATGAATATTCGTCAAAGGAGCTGCTGATTGAACAGATTCTTAAATCAGTCCAACTCTTTTGAATCGTTGCATTAAAACCCACTGATTCAAAACATAAAAGGTAATTTCAAAAGTTAAATTAAAAATATTTCTTCATGACTCTGGTTTAAAAGCTACTGGATAGACAAATAATTTCAAATGGCAGAATGGCATTTTTGGAATAGCACAAGTACAAGCTTGGAAGGATGATGAGCAGATAGCTGTGTCAGTCATCGTCAAGCCCTGCTTTAGTTTTACGTTGCTAGTAGAGTGCAAGTCATCAGTTCTTTGATTTAAATGTTTGAGGACTACAGGTAATCCTTCCAAATTCAGCTTTAGTAACTCAAACATTTCAGATTTTGAGACACGTAGTATGTCTTGGGATATATTTTCAAAAGTGCCAAAATTTAGAGTTTGTAGTCTATTTTTAGTCTTCGCTGCTTGTATGTATGTGATTCTACATTAATGCAGAAAACAGAAATGAATATGTATGTTTGCCAAGGCTTAAACCCTTTTCCTATATGAGTTGGTAGTCAATGCACAGCATTGTATTTCAGCTGAGAGGGGCTGCTGTGGGAAGGAAAATGTGTTGATAGAGATAAATGCAAGGGTCAAAATTTCTAGTCCAGAAATCAGTGATAGAGGCACCGATATCTGAGACAGATATCAATAATCAAGTCCAGGCTGTGTGACATGAAACAGAATGAGAAAACAAGATACAGAGAAGGGGAAACATTTCACGATAGAGATCGGATGTTGGATGTCAAGGAAATCACTATCTGAAGAAGAGTTACAATTTGTCAGTTATCCATCTACGTGTATGAGGGTTATTTTAAAATAAAATAGAAAATACGCATTATTTGTGTGAAATTTTAGAAGTATTTCTTAAAAGAATGGCAAAAAAAATGAATGTAAAAGCTCACTCCTCATCATTTCATAAAAGTAAAAAAAAAAAAAACCCCATGCCTGATTAGACCAGCAACTTTGCAGTCTTGCATGGTATTCAGTATCACTTATAAAGTGAAAAGCTCTGATTGTCTTCCCATTATAAACATTTCAAATTAATTCTTACCTGTATTTTCTCAATAGTTTTTCAAGCAGAAGTACTGGGGTTTTCACCAAAATATAAGGAATTCAGCTATGCAACTCACTTGAAATACTTATTTTGAATACTCTAGAGGATTTCAGAGAGATTTCAGTAAAATTTTATGGACTTACAGATGTATTTTCACAAATTTTGCAAGTTTTAGCACTTAATTTTATTTGCAAACACCTATGAATTCAATAAATAACAAAGAGCTTTCTGTTAGTTACTCATGTTTATTGTTTTTCAGTGAAGGAAAAAAATTTACAGAGAATATTCAGACAAAATATCTGCATTTGGAAAATGCAAGTGTCCTACAAGCTGTTAGAATAGATCTTTACATTTCATCTAAACCCTTGCCATTCCAGGCAAGAGTACTGACTACACAGATAGTCTATTCCAGTCTCCTTTCTTCACTAAAGCCTTAATAAAATTTATTGCATTTCAGTTTAAGAGGGAGGTTGAAGGGAATCAAACCTGAAACTTTAAGTTCTTTTATGAAACACTTTTCCCCCTTCCTTGCCCTAAAAGAGGATTTTTCTCCTGCTAATTTCTGATTTTGAAATGGAAGTAGTTGGAAAGCTGTTGTGGAGGAGATATACAGGGAATGGAAAGACGTGAACACTTACCATCTCATACCCCTGTTGTGGAATCTCACAGCTCAAGGACCTTCTCTGAAAGAAAGCAGCAGGAGCCTGTGTCCTGGGTTGTGGGGA
>WBMZ01005229.1:0-114457 GCA_013400975.1 Atrichornis clamosus
CTCCCCTCCCCTCCCCTTTTCCTTCCTCACACTTGATTTGCGTTACCTCCTCACATGAAGAGGACAACCAAACTTCCTACCCTAGATTCCAGTATGAGACTCTGTAGCTTCTCATTTGAGGCACCAAAGAGATACTAAACATTGAAAAATATTATTGCAAATAATTGCATTACTCTTTACCAATTCCTTGCAAGTTCTTCAACGTTCCCATTCGAGGACTGAGAGAGCTGCATAGCTAGAACATTGTGTAGGAAACAGCCTTCAGTTCCCAAACACCTGCACCAAATGAATACAGTATGAGTGAAGCAGTACCGGGGCACCAGTATGGCATTCATAGCATCCATTGCTCTGTAACTGTCCTCTTACAGCACAAACCACCGCCCGTGTGTGTGGAATGCTGGGCTTTGTTTTGTGAAGGGACTTTTTGCATTTATTTAAGCAGATAAGATACCTGACAAATGATAATAACCATCTGGCTTTAAGATGCACTGATTTCCCAAAAGACCACTAGGAAAGTAACCTAACTACTTCTCCTGTTTCAAAATGCGCAGAACAGGACATCTGCCTAGCCTGTTTTGTGTCTGACATTGCAGGCATGTACATAAGGACTTCATGGAGCTTGTAACAATGATAGTAATAATGAGACTTCAATAGGCCATGCTTTGTCACCTGAATTTTGGTGTTAAAATTCATTATAGAATGAGAAAGTTCTCTTTCATTAACCACTTTGTTGTGCTTCTCTAAAGTTGAGTTTATTGAACTGATCCAATAATAAATGACCCAAACACCTCAACTTTATAATTACCAAGTTAATCCTGGCTGTGGCAACGTTACCATAAGGGTGTGAAGTCTTTGCAATCAAGTTATTGACTGAACAGGGTTCTGAAGAAGTTATATGAAGAAATATTATTTTTGCTATAAGATTACTTGGGGATTTTGTAGCTGAACTGAAATGGGAATAGATAAGACTTATTTAACAAAATGTCTAAAACATTAGGGTCATATAAAGGGGCCTATAAAGCCCAAAAATGGTACTTTCCACTTGTGGATATAAATGGTGGAAAACATGATAGCACAAGTCAGTAAATACAGATTAGATTTCACCTGCACAACAGTCACTTAAAGCCGGATTGATTGTCTGCCAAAAGAAGAAGGCTGGAGTCATTATTGGTTCAAGCTTGTTTTAAGTTGCCAGCTTGCATTAAAAAAATTAAAACCTGTTTCTGTACTTCAGAAAGGAATAGAATAGTGGGCCATATCCCTCAGCCTTCAGAGCCCTTCACTGTAGACAAGTCTTCTGGCTAAGACTAATGGTAGTGCTGTGCTTGGGGAATTTTACACAAAAGCTCAAGGTGAAAATAAAAAACAATATATTTGAAGGCTAGAAAATCACTAATGAAAAGTAACGTGCATTTCTCTAATATATATCATTGCACTGAAACCACTGAGACAAACTGCCTCTAGGTCAAAGAAGGCAGAAAGGTCAGACAGATCCCAACAGTGGCTGAGGTGATCTCCTTAACCAGTCTATAAGCCTAGCTCAAAAGTTCCTTATTCACAAAAGTCATCCTTGCTGAAAAAAACACTTTACTGACACTGCTGTCACAGTGCAGCAAGAATGTGGTGTGTCTGAGAAAGGGTTACTGGGACTGGGCTCCAAGTAACTGGCTGTGTTCCTACTGCCAACTTAAAAAAAGGTTGAGGAGCAATCCCTGACACCAAGACCAAGTGACAGTGGCCAGCTCACACCCACACTGCCAACAGCTACGTGAATTTGAGAAAGAGCTGGCTGGAGAGGTTCAAAGCAGAGCTAAGGTGAGAGGTAACAGTCACACGGGGATCCAGTGCTCAGTTTGGCTAAATTTGCCACTTTAATTTAACTGTATAGACATAGCCATCACCATAATATTCCTTAATGCAATATCTGGCTAAACAATATGTGTTGTTTTATGGGCCTTGAAAATGGCCCTTTAGACAACCAGTTTACAAGGTGTAATGTACATCACACAGCATTATCCCTCTTCAAAGAGTGGAGCGACTTATTACTTACTTATTACTGAAGTCTGATCTGAAACCTTTTTTTCTTCTTAACTCGGATGTTCCTGTCCAACCTAATGTTACGTGGTACTTGTGAAGTGATGACATAAATTAATAATGCTGTTCTGTGGCCATAATCTGACTCCTCAAACACCATTTCCCCAGATACTGTTATGTAAAAGCATTTTGTTATTTGTAGTTAGGCAACTTCATCCACTTCTACAATTTGAATTAAGAATGGTCTAAATAATTAGACCATTACTGTTCCCCTAATGATCTAATCTGTTTCAAGTGTAAACACAAGTGAAAGAAAGCAGGTCAGTCTTGTTTGCATTGATTTTTAATGAAAAAAACATGAAATATCCTCTAACCTAGTTTGTACCTTCCTTTTTCAGATCAATAAGAAATCAGTAATAGTTTTGCTTTCAGCAAACAGGGATTTCATGTGTTCATTAAAACACTTTGCTGCTCCAACCTTGATCTTACTGAATACATTAAAAAGTAGGTCACTTGGCAGGTCTTTTCTTTTTCTTTTTAATTGAAATCAATGAAGCTGACCCTAGCAGGTAAAACTAATTAGATCATTAAAGAAGTTGCAATATTTTTAATTATGAGATATCTTCTATTCAACTTGGAGTTCTTTCTAAAGCAAATGAGTTTGAAGCAAATGTAAGGGAGAAGTTGTTGCTGAAAATGTTCTCTGAACTTTGAAGTAGGACTTGAAATTCAGCCTTTCATAGTCATTGGCATTGCAAGAAAACTGAGTATCACTCTAGCACATCTTCTCCACTCATGTAAGCAGAGGCACACCCACAAACACAAGCAGCTATTCCACCCCCTGCATTTGGGGTTTAAACCTCTTGTGACTGAAGTTAATAGTGTCACACCTACGGACCAGGCAGTCTGTCAGCTCTCGTGTCCGTCAAAATGGAAAAACTGCAACTTCTGTATGAGCTTTAGATTGAATGAGTCAACAGGTAGTGAGCGTATAAAGCTGATCATTTTGGTGGCAGTGGCTTGTTTTATATGTCAACAAAAATAGCCCAACCCATACTTGCTCATCGAGAAAATTTATATCAGTCACCTATATGATCATTTAGATACAGAGAAGATAAGATGTGTGAAAATCATGACAAGGAGGGTAATCCTCAGATCTTGAGGCAATACATGAAATTCACTCAGATCATGAGGCAGTAGAAAATATTCAGCCATAAAAAAGTGACCTCATTATCCTTACACAAAAAACTTTCAAGCAGTTCTGTGCAAGGACTGAAATGAACTGTGATGTTAGTTTACGTTGCTGAGTAACTGCAATAGCTTTCTGTCCATTCTGATGCCCTGTAGGAGTAAATGCGTGTAACTCAATTCAGCTTTATGCATAAAATGTAAACAATCAATATCATCTAACACATTATTTGAAAGCGAAGGGGTTTCCACTGTTTTTGAAAAGAGACTGTAATTGCATCCTCAGTTATGCAAAATTAGCTCATCTTTCAGGAGAATAGTTATTAGTGGAATGAAAAGCATCACGCTAAGTAAACAGCTATAATAACACTGGCACAAAACCTGAACACATTTGAAAAACAAGTAGTTATTAAAAGAATAAAATAAAGATAGCTTATGGCTAATTTTGGAAGTATATTCCTGCTATTAGTTGTAAAACAAATAGTTGCAATGTAGACAAAGTAAAGGAAACACACAAAAGGCAGGAATGTGTTCAAAATAAATACATTATTAAAAATAAGCCAGAAGAAAATCTGAAGGAAATCAGTAATAAGGTTTATTATGAAGACCTTGCAAATACAGGGCACACATTTGTGTGACTGAAGAAGGGCATCTCTCTCAAGGACCTGTTTTCCTAAACCATCATAATTAATATGGGATTTAAGAGCAGAATTCAGGCATTTGAATGCAGGTACTGAATGACATAAAACCAAATGTTAGGTGATAAGGCACAAGATCTCTGAGAGCCCTTGCCCTCTCTGGAGTGGCCCTTAGGCCAGTTGCTATCTCCAGGAGCATCTCAAATGACACTTTATACTTGTGTGTGGGCAACTAAAACCAGTGCTGAAAGGTAACACTGAACATTTTGGGTGGGATTTGGCTTAGAGTGTGTGGTTTCTAGATATGAACTGGGTGTCTAAGCTCCCATTTCAGTCCATGGTGACCTAATCAAAGCAACTGGAGGCTCAAGAGTAGTTCAGCTCACCCCTAAGCAGACACTTGTATTTGGATAGCTATCTCCCAGACTCCACAGACTGTGATTTCTATTGGCCATATAAATTAATGGGTAGTGTGAAAAGAAAAGAGATTGCACACAGATTTGAAATTCTCTACTGCACTGGGATTTTGTTACTTGGTATTATTGTCAAATTCGTTTGGGAAAGGAAGATGTGGAGAACTGTCTTTAGAAAGTCTTGACCTAGCCAAGGGTGAAATATTTGCAGTATCCAAAAGCTCATTAGCTCTCATCAGACAACACATCGTACTACAAAACGACCCAAACATCCAGCTGAATCACACCCCAAAGCCTTCTCTGAAGTAATGCTATTGATGCTAGCATGGAGCTAATTCAAAGCCTATGAAAGTACATCGACATTAGTAATCCAAGTGGAGAAAGGGAAATAAATCTCTAAATACTATACTTAAAATACCAGAAAGAGTTATGGCTCCCCATAAATGTTTAACAAAAGGCATCAATAATAAATGCCTCTTCACTTCTACTCACATCTGACTCTGTAAGGTTTTATTTTGGGAAATTAAATCTACCTACTCCATGAAGGCAGATTTCTCTCTGGTGATCAGTGAACGAACTTGGCAGGCAGTGGTCACCGGGGCACGCCAGGGCTGGGAAAGCTCTCTGATGTGTGAACCCCCTTACTTAGACAGGAAAGAAGTGCCTAAAATGTCAGAAGACATCATCATAGCAAGTCTAAGTCTTTCCTTGGGAGCAAGCATGAAATTCCCACTGAAGTCATAGTTCTATGGGTATTTAACTATCCAAATGCAGCCCAAGACTCTCCATAAGTCTTAACTAATGACTGCAAGAGACCTTATGCTCTAGAGTATAAAACTCAACTCCTTAGACTTCTTCAAGCAGCATTTTGTCCCCGGCTGCAATTTTGAAATGCTGTCTGACTTGCCTCCCACTTTAGGTGATATCCTGGACCTGCAAGTGCTTCAACATCTCTCTCAGGTTCCAAAGTGTAGGTTTGGCCAATTGTAGGATTTGAATTCTGAATATGTAATGCTAATGCGATGTTAATGTGCTTTATTCAGAAATACGCTCTATTTTCAAAATTAATCAGAGTGCATCAAGCAGTTCAATTTCAGAGTCACAATTTTAAATACAAATAAGTATTTAGACTACCAAGTTGCCTATTGTTTGTATTAGCAACTAACATTTATTTATGTAAGTCATAGAAGACACAACAAGGTAAAATGCCCTTTATCTGACACAAGGCATTCATCTTTTTATTCTTCAAGAGGTATTTTGGAGTTTTTTTCTCTTTAAGGAATTGTGGAAAACTAGTTTCTCAGTCTCTACCAACAGGATATTATCACTTCATGTATTGCAGTTTATGAGGTACCCCAAGCTTGTTTCTTGTTTATGCTATTGTGTTGTGGTTTAGGAAGAGTGTTCTCCAATTTAGTGCCCTCACTAAAACCACGGTGCCGTTCGCTCCCCACTGCCTCCTCCCCTGCAGGTGGGTAGAGGGGAGAATTGGAGGCACAATAGGCAAAGATTTTGGTTTGAGATAAGAACAATTTACTGGAAACAGCAATGAGATAAGAAAATTAACAGTACCAGCAATATTAACAACAAAAGTGTACAAGAGAAGGTGAGTGATTCACACGCAAAATGCTCAGAACCAGCGTTACCCAACCTCTCCCTCTGACACATTTGCTCAACAAGAAGTAACCCCTTCTCCCTGGAAGAGGCTCCCTTCCCCCACCCCTGGCAATGATGTGAGGTGATATAGAATAGCCTCC
The DNA here is from genome assembly GCA_013400975.1 of Atrichornis clamosus. Taxonomy (NCBI): domain Eukaryota; kingdom Metazoa; phylum Chordata; class Aves; order Passeriformes; family Menuridae; genus Atrichornis; species Atrichornis clamosus. The sequence continues at coordinate 6,031 of WBMZ01005229.1, forward strand.
AAGTCCTAGAATTGTCCCCTCCTCACTACTGCAAAAATCAACCCTGTCCTGTCCAGAACCAGGACACAGTGAAAGGCACTCTGAGAAGCCTACAGAAACTCTGGAAGTGGCAATGAGAGCTCTGCGACTGCCTGTGTACTGGAAGATCCTTACCTACTCCTTTCCCCAAGAACACTCATGTGAACACCTGTAATGAACCATTCTCCACTTCTTCCTTTCAGCATGCAGATACTTTAAGATCTGATATGTAACATTTTTAAAGACTTTGCCTGAAAGCATGATCCTCATTAATCACCAATAATTCTGATATGCCCAGAGAAAAAAAATACATTCAAAGACCTTTTTCACAGCTAGATAAAAGAACAGCCTTGTCCTCTTATAGGCCCAAGTGCCTTTAATCTAACTAGAGAAACAGCAAAAAGCTAGGAATTGGTTCTGAATGACTCCTTTTCACGTGAGCAGCTAATTTGGTTTTGACATAGAAATGATAAAAGATGAAGTTTGTGTCCAATGGTGTAAAAAAAGAAACTGTTCATATTTCAGACTCCTGCAATATTGATCTTACAGGTATTGGGCATGAAGATGCTAATAAGCATTACTGAGCATTCATTTTTTGTTCCTTCGTAACAGCATGTGTTGTACTGCAAAGTCACAGAATCCTTTCATTTGTCAACTGAGTTAGATAAATCACCTCTTAGATGTGCTCTTATATTTTTCGTCCTTACCAGTGACTTACGCTTTGTCTGTCTGCTTTACCTTTTGGTGCAGCACAGTAAAACCCTGCCTGCCCATAATGTTAACATACATTAAATAAACTGTCCCATGCACTGTGAATGCATCCCACCACTGCCCTACTGTTGAGAATTTTGATTTGTGAAGACTGATGCATATTTTAACCTGAAATATATGTCTCAGTCACTGTAAAACCAGGCCAAAAGGCTTACTCTGATCCAGGTCTAGAGTTCAGTGGTGCAGATAAGAAACCTTTTCAGAAGAAAATTGAAGCCACCAACTTCATTCCAAATGTTCAACCAGGCAAAATTACAAGATGGAAAGCAATTTATTATGCCATTGAATATAACTTTGCTTATTTTAAACACAGCACCTCAACCTTCAGTAGTTTACTGGAAACTCTTCAGACTGTGAATCCTGAAAAGGGTAGGAGACTTTTCCAGGCAAATTGATGCTCGGGAATCAGGTTTAGCACAGCTACCATGGCAAAAACAAACAGTAAAGCAAAGCACAAGAATGACTGATTTTAAGTTTTGTCACACGTTGTGCCTTGAAATATCTGGTAGGATTTCCAGACCTGCCACCCGCAGAGAAAAAGACTTAAAACAGCAGAAGCTGATAGATTCCAGCACTGTTTTCCTTGTATCTGTACTAGTTACTGCAGTAGACTGGGACATCATCTCACTGTCTCACTACCTCCTCCTGGTCTCACAGAAATGATCCATGCCCACCAGAGACCCAGAGTTCATACAATGCCCCAGTACTTGGGGATTTGTGTACAAGCAGCCATCACTGAATCCTTGATGTCTTCAAGTTAAATGCATACACATGAAACTATTTCAACATTTGTCTCAGAGATAACAGCTTCAGCTCTTCAGCTAACTGGACACTTGTAGTCTCAGACTGCAATAAAATCAGGCTGTTTTTATATGCATTTAGAGTCATGGCACTGGTGATTTTCTTAATAAGAGAGCAGAGCATAGAGGGATAAAAATAAGTAGCTTTAGATTCTGAGAGATTTAATAGAAACAGACGTGTCTGCTGTGAAAAATTCAAAGGTTGAAAATTTGTTTTGAAATCCTAGCCCCATGGAAATTTGCATTTTTCATTAGCTTGAATAAAGTCTCATTTTGTTTCTAGAAGTCAGCTGTAGCTCTCCTTGACTTGCCCAGAGATGTCCACATTTCCTATGATACAAATAGAATTTTTACCCCTGGGGCAAGCCCAGGGTCCCTCTTTATCCTTGTCCTGCATAGCCACTGCTGGTTGCTGTCAAAGGCAGAGTACAGCACTAGACAGCCCTTTTGTCTGAACGAAATGTTCCTCTGTTCTTAGAAGACAAAAATGCTGCATGTTCTTTAACACACCATTAACTCACAGGAATAGTTATCTTGCCTCAGCACAGATGGATTACCCTTGTCCAACTGATTTTAATCACACTACTACAAAGTCTCAATCCATTTAATGGGTCTTCTCTGGTACTCTGCTTATGCATGCTATCTTTTAAGCCTGCAGACATCTCCTGTGGTTCTTGATGCTACATTATGCTGAGCTGGTCTGCTCTTTCACTGAGGATGGTTTGGGAACTTGTTTGTCCTTCTGGACTCACAGAGGGAACTGTAGGACTGCATTAGTGGACCATTAACTCTTGACAGTGACTTAGCCAATGTAAATGGAAGTGGCATCTGAGCTAACTGGACAGATTAATTAATCTAAATATGAAGCATCAGCACACTCAGATGAGCGCTAAGGATGGGAGGAAGTTAACATCTAACAACTCAGAATTGCACTGGACACTCATAAGGCACTAACAGTTTGAAAACATGGGAACAGAAGGGAATCTGTTTTCTCCTCTAAATAGAAAATGCAGCACTGGAAGGAAATGCTTGGATCACAGAGGTTAAACCCTCAAATATCACAGGCACCACACTATCCAATCCTTTTCCTGCTCAGTTCTATCTAAAAAGTTATTAACTTGCTCCCATCGTTTCTTCAGGAAGCCTGCTACAGGCCCTTATTGCTTCTGATTTCCAGCCTACATTTATTCATAGCCCCTAAATACATGGGAATTAAAATGTCAGTGCTGAGAGCTGTGACTGCTAGAAACTTGGAAATAAAATGCCTTTTACTGGTATCTGGGGATCCATTGGCAGATCCACGTCATCATCTGTGAGCAAAATATCTCACAAATGGCACGGATGACAAAGTCAATGACTGTTGTGGCTTACGCCCAGTTGGAAATTAAGCACCACGCAGCCACACGCTCAGTACCCCCTTTTCTCCACTCCCCACCCTCGTGGAATGGGGATGAGAATCAAAGTAAAACTTGCAGGTTGAGATAGGAGCAGTTTAATAATTGAAAATAAAGTAAAATATAGTAATAATGGTAAATTATAATAATAATAATAATAAAAATGGAAAAACAAGTGATGCACAATACAACTGCTCACTGCTGGCTGACCAATGCCAGACCCCGCTTCCCACACCCAGATCGATCTCTCTTCTGAGCAACTCCCTCAGTTTATATACTGGGCATGGTGTGGTGGAATATCCCTTTGGTCAGTTCAGGTCACCTGTCCCAGCTATGCTCCCAGTTTCTTTTGCACACTTCCTCATTGGCAGAGCATGGGTCAAGGAAAAAAAGTCATTGTCTTAGAATAACACAACTTAGCAAAACCCAAAAATCAGTGTGTTATCAACACCATTCTCATTCTGAATTCAAAACACAACACTGTAACAGCTACTGGGAAGAAATTAACACTACCCTAGCTGAAACTAGGACAGTAACATAGCTTGTGCCTGGTTTCCAGTGATGTATGTGGAGACATATGCTTAAAAGTGCGTGGGTTGAGGGCTCTTCCTAGAAACATTTAACTGCAGCTGAAACTCAGTGCATGTTTTATCAGAGAATTAATAAGCTTGCTCAGGGGCTATCTATCCTTCAGCTGTTTCACATGGAGAGAAATCCATCAGCCAGGACAATATTCTGGCGGTTCTTTTTTCAGCCAGGTCTGATAAATCAGGGCTGCAGAAGGAGAAAAGGCAGGAAATAGCATCTCTGACTTCAGCAAGGACCACTAAGAAGCATCAGCCTCAGTGCTGGTGCAACATTTTTCAGATTGCTGTTTTGGTCTTTGGTAAACTTTGGGAGCTGGAACCTTCCAAAAGTCTAAAATTCATCTTGACAAAATCAGATGTAATACTCTGATATCAAGGAGCCCAAGTTCACCCCTTCACAGTTCCCTGACTGGGAACTGGATGAGGGATGGCTGCTGGTCTCCTTATGCCCCAGGCTTCTGAGCAAGCTCAAGTCCCAAGACATGGCTGTCACAAGCCACTGAGCCCAAATGCTTTGTAATGTGCAGCAGCGGGGCACAGGAAGGGACCATGCAGAGTTTGCAGCCTCCAAAGCTCAAAACAGAACCTGTCTTTTCTTCTCCAAATCAAGAGGGCTCCCAGGAAAAAGAAATCAGACTTAAGCCAGGGAGAGAGACTGAGTTACACTCATACTGGGACAATGCCAAGGGCTTCACAGGGACATGGTGACAGTGCTGGGATATAGCCCTGGCAGCACATGACCCCCAAAGGCTGTTGAGTTTTCTACCCTTTCAGAAGGCACAAGGCTTGTTCATTTCTTACCCTCTACACTTCATGGACCTGAATAGTCCTAACTGTTCAATTTGTGAAGAAATTAAAAGCTTAAACCAAACATTTACCTTATGCTGCCACTTGATGTGATATAATGTGACATACGGTGCCAGTTGCAGTCACAACCTATATCCTAAAATAACTTAATAGAATATGTCATGACATGAAATAATAGGAAATTATGCATGACAAATTAATACCTAAAAAAGCAGTAGCAGCTGGATGTGCAATCCCTTCTTCAACAGTTCTCATAGCATGCTTGTTGGAACAGTTTCCCATCTAAACATGAAGAGGCACTGCACAGCAACTCCCTTTACAGACACAAAACCATAGCAAATCCCTTAGTTTTACACCACAAATCCTTGGCTTCTGGAGCTTTTACTTTTAATTGGTAAGATACAGTGTGATCTTCTTACCAAGCGTTTTCACAGTTCGCCACACGTGGTTGAGAGCACCAACATGCCAGCTTCAATTTTGGTACAGATATTTCAAAGGCTTAAAGGTTCAGAGGTTCTGCTCAGTTTCAGGGACTTAATGTGAAGAGATGTCCATGCATTCCTTAACTCAAGGCATGTTTCAGAAGCACTTGAAGTGTCTGCACAGTAAGATTAAGTTCTGCTTTGCTTTTTTTCTTTTTCTGTCTGTTTTGAGTTTATGTCTGTGGTGGTGCACCCCCCCGCCTTCTAGGCCGCACTGAAATATGATAAGTGCTTGTTTGGCCTCGGCCTTGACAAACAGCACCTGGGACTCAGCCCTTCCTGAGCTTATCAGAGACACTGTATGCTCCCACAAGCAGCTTGTTTTCTCTCACATTTCTGTTCTCATATTTTCAAAGAAAGGGCCCACCTAAACTGTGGCCAGGATGAAATATTGTTATGACTAAAGCCACTCTCTTGCGACCCTATAAACCGTGGTCCATGGTGAGGCCCTTTGAGCTCTGCAGGACCGCAGCGGGCTGTGACCAGCAACCTCCCTCTGAGTGGGGCCTCTCAGAGCTGGGAACTCTCACATTTGCTGTACTTGGAGGACCGCTGAACAGCGGCGAGTCCTGGGCTGATACCCTCACTGCTCGAGGCCCGATCCTTTGCCAGTTGGGAGATGCAAAGGCATCCGAAGTGAGCATTTCACTGTCCTCTGAGGGGAATTTTTCACAGGTACTGTGCTTGCACTGACTCTTTGTGTGCATGAACCTGCACATACGCTATAGCAAAGCTGGGAGAAATGCTGTTCTCTTAGATGTTTAAGTGACTTAAATATCTCAGTAGATTAGGCCTGTAAATAAGGTTAAGCCATAAGTTATAAGCTAAGTTAAATGCTGCCGTGTTGTTCTGTTAAGTTGCTAAGTTCGACTTCGAAGTCATAAGTCATAAGTCATAAGTAATAGATTAAATGTTAAGTGTTATTCCTCTGTTAAATTGTTAGGTTATAAGTTAAGTATAGTTAAGTGTTGTTCCTCTGTTAGATTGTTAAGCTTAAGGTATAAGTTAAGTTAAAGTACTGTTAAGATTTTAGGCCGTATTCCTTTTTATCTGTGCCCTCACAGTCCTTTACACACACACACACGCCCCGCTAGATAGTTCTCGGTTCATTTTAGTTTGGATTGATTGACTCTGGATTTTTGTTTGTCACTTTTTCTCAGTGTGCCTTAGCTGTCCTGTTAGTAGGGTGAATCTTGCCAATTAATTTTGTGGTGCTCTTGCTTAATATTAAATCTGGTTTTTACTGATACCCTTGCTGCTGATTTTTTAAGCAACCACAAACACACATTTTTAACAGTGTATGAGTGTATGAAGGGTACTGTTTAGAAGATATAATGCTTTAAAGGGTGTATAATACCAGCAAAGGATCTTTCATGACACTGACATTTCCCATCTTACCCATTTCACTTGAGTCAGATGGACAGCTTGAAAGGCTGCAAAGAGCAGCAGAAGTGAACCCATTGTTTCACACTTTAATGAATGAACAGGCTGTTAATTCAGCAGTGACAATGGCACATGTTGCAGAAAACACTCTGTGGGCTTAGGCCATTACTTTGGTTTAGATCAAATAAACTACATGTAAGTTTTTTCTAGCTGAACTGCACAACATTTGTTGTTTGAGCTTAAGAGATCAAAAATGTGTTATTGATTACAAGTTATTTTAATAAAGAAGCATTTTAGGGTAAGAGGTTTTTATATAAATATGTATAAATATATACATATTCTATTGAATAAATATGAAAATCTAACAATTTTATGCATTCAAATAGCATCAGTGTGGATATTTATTCTTCAATCACATGTTCTTCTTTTTCATCATGTATTTCAGATGTCCTGGAGTGCAGAGTCCTGTACCTTTGTCATCAGTGGACTTTGGAACTTTGCTATCAGTAATCACATTGGCTGACAAGAAGGAATGCATCCAGATTTCAGAATGATGTTTATTTCCCACAAGGCCTTTGATGTCCTTAATAAGAGTTTGAATCTCACTGATATTTAAAGAACTGAAAAAGTCAGTTGACTTGGATTACATTCACATTCATTGACTACCTTATCTTTGTAACATACTGATTATTTCCTAGCATTATTTTGCAGAGTCAGAGATATTATTCACACTGGCATTACTAACATGTTCTTGTATCTCTCTCCTCTCTCTGGCATATTTTTCCTACAACCAGAAGTGCCCTCTGTTTGAGTTATGCCTAGAGCACTTGATCTCTGGAGTTCAGGGCAATAAATGTTCCCATGTGGTAAGAAACACCAAACCCCAAGTCAATCCTGCTCAGACACTCTGTGAGTGGCTTTAAACCATGTATGCAAATATAAGCTTATATACACTTAGAAAGTTAACTTTGAATAGGCAGGAGAAAAAGAAACTGCTATGTCATTCCACAGAATGTGCAAGGTATGTGACAAACAAGTCAGTCATCTTAAGCCTTCCCATTCTAAGCATTTTTCTACATAAAAGCCTTTCTGAACATAGGAAAGTCATAGAACCTGCCTGATCCTTTCATAGAATTTTGCTTTAAATTTTGGGAACAGAACCACAAATTCTGGATCTTTTCCTACAGCACTTGAGGGCTACCATGTCTATAAAATTGAGAACAATACAAAATTTACTGACAATCAAACATAATAAAGAACCTGAATAATGCAAGTATTCTGTGGTAATGTTCTATTCACTGTTCATCACATGACACTAGGGCTTCATCCATGAAAGGTCAGGCCAAAACACTAAGCCATAAAATTCTGTCTAAGCCATCTTCAGGATATGAAGACAAATTGGGAATTGGTGGCTTTGTCAAATACTTCAGAAAAATACTATCAGCTGATATATTGAACTTTCCACTTCATACCTTCAAGCATAACAAATAGCCTGTCACATTAGCTCTGCCAATGTAATTAGCATTAATAGCTACATAAAGTAAGCAATTACTTTCAAAATGTGATGGACGCAAGTACAGTTTCTTAACAAGAGCAACTAAGAGTTCCTCTCTAAAACCACAGCAATTCATCTTGAATGACTCATATTACTTCTACTCCTCAACCAGTATAGGATGCTGATTCAACCCCAACCATGCCTTTGCTTTCACAAAAATAAAATCTTCTGAGGCAATTTTCCAAAATAAATATTCTTAATCCTTCTTATAACGTGAAACAGGATGACAATACCATCATACAAAAAGTTTTACATGTATAGATTTAATTCTTGGTCTGTGGTAAACTGTAGTCTCTGCGTTTTTCCCTTCGTACATATAAACGTTTGTGACAACCTTGGGAAATCAACTTTCTTTGGGGAATTATCATTGTTTCTAGTATACATGTCTTGGCAGAGATGCTAAATAAGGGTTTAAAATCATACAATAATTCAGCAAAAGCCTTTCTTCTTTGTTACAAATTTAGAAACTTTTGCATTGCATTTTCCAGTGCTTTCAAGCTTAGCTCTCAAAGAAAAAAAAATTGATTATACTGCATCCAAAAGTAATCAGTTTTTTGCAACATGAAAGAGATACTGATAATAAAGCTTAAAGACATAATAGAATGTTTTTTACAGTATTCAGAATTGCTTTTTTGAAGCAACAAGATCTGCAAAGTACACATGTATAACTGGTTTAAAGCATAAACCTGCTGGAACAAATAATTTATTTTTGAGAAAATAACGAAAACTCCATTCATAGTATGTGCACACAGGGTGGGAATGTCCTGGCTCTACTTTTATTTCAGAAAGATCAACTAGAATAATAGGACTAACCACGGAAAAGAATAGTGAAGTATTGATACTATCAAACATTAATCTGTTGTGATATTTAAGCAAGCAGTATGCAGAAACTATGCTGGAAGACAGGAGTGATTAGCTGGAACAGGACATTTATTCTTTTTGAGAGGGCAGAGAATCTTTATGGTCATTCATTCAGTAACCTAATAAATTCTTAAGATATATATTCTCTGAGTTCAAATTGTATGTTTTCTTCTGAAGAAGACGACATTAAAATTGCTGCCAGAAAACTACAATAGAAATAAAATGCAGGAATCTCTATTTTTCCATGAGGTGAATACCTGGTGTATCAATAACACTGGAAGAACAGCAATAGCTGAAGATAATGCCCTTATTCTCTTTACTTTGCTGTTTCGTCTAACTGGTGGATATAAAATTGGCATGGACCAGAGGTCGCTGGTTTGTTAATATCTTTTATTGTTTTACACGCTTTTTGGTTAGTGGTTTACATATTTTCCACTTATTTTCAATAATTTGTCACAATATTATGTCTTTATATAATTAGTATACAATTAAACTAAAACATTCCATATATTCATATGAAGGTAAGTGCAAAAAAAATGCTTATAGAATTATGTCTAACACGTTCAAGAAAATAAAATGAAGGTAAATATAGTGTAATCTTTCTGATAATAATCCTCTTATTCCCCAGACTCTTTGTGTTTTAATAACCATAGACAAGATTTTGAACAGCCTGTCACATATAAAATGTTACAATAGAGTACAGAATCAAAAGAGAGAGAAATTAATCTTTTTATTACCATGGAAAAACCCACTGATGCTCCCAAAGAGGCTCTGCAAGGAATGAGGAAACAATTGGCAGAGCGTCATAGAATCATAGAATCATTAAGGTTGGAAAAAATCACTGAGTCCAACTGTTAACCTGGTACTGCCAAGTCCACCACTAAACCACGTCCCTAAGTGCCACATCCACGTTTTTCTAACACTTCCAGGGACAGTGACTCCACCACTTCCCTGCGTATCCTGTTTCAATGCTTGACCACATATTTTAGTGAAGAAATTTTTCTAACATTTAATCTAAACCTCCATGGAGTATCTTATTTATGTCTATCCTTTGCACTCTGTCAGAAGGCACCAGACTTGAACCTTGAAGACAACAGGGTAACCTCAAGAATACATTGTGACTTCTGTCTCCAAATATTCACTGGTGGTGTGGGCACATAGTTTGCATTTCTCTCAAAACAAGCTGTCAAATATACTCCAAGTACTGCAACCTCCAAAGCTTCAGTGAGACATTTTGGGAAGCTGCACTGCGTCTGTGTAGGTCACGTTTGCCATGATCTGCTACATCCGCCATTGGTGAGGCCACGGGCGCGTCTGGGGTTGGCTGCAATGCTGAGTGTGCAGAGGTAGCCCTGCACGTAAAGTGAGGACTGATTCTCTGTCACGTGTGTTTGGCTGCAGGATTAAAAACCATGCAGCCATAAAGTCACTACGGTTCTCCCTCCTGCAAAAGTGTGTGCCCATGAGTGACTCACCTGACATGACAGGTTTCATGGGAGCCTGTGAGTGTGCTGAGCTAACACACTCTAAAAATAAGACAGGGTTTATTATTTTGGACACTGTATTAAAAGTTTATTAAAAATTTAATTTTTAAATATTCTGAACTCTATGCTTTCTGTAATTTTCAGTGTCTCAGACCATATGTTTTTTTGCTATATATCTCACTCTAATGTGTAACTTATTGCAGAGCACTGCTGGCTCATGTTCAGCGTGTACGTCACTAGATACCAAGGTGATTTTCTACATCAGTTTCCCTGATAGTGTCTTTATTCAGTGCAACATCTTGCTCTATCTTGCATTTATGCCTACTAAATCATGGAACAATTTATTTGAGTTTTAGAAGCATTTGTACACTCAGCTTCCTCATATATTTTCTGAGATTTTTCCCTTGTTTGTCAAGGTATTTTGGATTTCTAATTCTATCCTCCAGTGTGATTTCTGTACCTGCAAGGTACACTCTTATTCTTTCATTGAAATCATTCATGAAAACACTGAACAGCATCACTCCACTGAAGAACTTTACTCTGCACAGTCCCCTGCTGTGACAATGAATGACAATGATCAAACTTTCTCTCAACTGCTCTGTAGTTCTGCTTTCACTTGACAGTAGTTTCAGCTAATTCAGATTTCCTTAGTCTCTTTATGATACTTAAAAGAATATGATATGACAGCATCAGAGATCTTCCTAAAGTCATGGTAATTTTCTGTTTATTGCTCATTGCCAACAACAAATTTAAACTGTGTGGCCTGATCTTATGTTGTTTGAAGATAGACATAATGTTTGTTCATCTGTCAGAGCTTACTCAGCCTCTAGGAATTCTCAGGAAAAGTTACTGCAGATTTCCGGTTGTCTCAGCCAAATTTGCTGTTGCTGTGATTCTATCATCTTTTAATGAGATGTTGAGTGCTCTCAGTTAAACAAAAGATGTTTCGCATTTCCTGGCTTTGAACAAGCTGTCCACAGTCAGACAGGAGCAGTCAGCCGAGCTGCACACCGCCCACCCTCTCTTCTGTAACTCCCTAGATTAATGAATCACACAGTTCACCACTTCACCTGCTCACTGAGAGTTGCCTTGCAGCTTTGAACAGCTTAAAGCAAGCAACAGACACCGATGAAAACTTTAGGTCTGGCAATGTTATAGCTCAGATCCAAGTAACAGCCAACTTTTGCAGATCCCATCTCAAGTTCTTTACAAGAACAAAACTTAGAAATTTTGAAATTTCCTGCTGAACAGCTATATTGTGAAGAAACAAACAGGAAGAATTCTAAAAATCTTTTTTTTCTCTCTCTCTCTCTAATGAGACAGATACAGGAATCTATTCCTGTGGAGATACAGGCAGACCAGGAATCTTCCACCAGAGACTGGGGAGCCTGGAAATCCAAAGACCTCTACAAATGTCCAAAGATGCTGAAGCCAGAGGCTCGGAGGCTAGACCTTCCTTGCTACTATGAGGTGGCAGTTTTTCAACTGGATATCTGCAAATGCTAAAACACATGCTTAAAATCCAAATCACGAATGCTTTTTCAGCTGCTGGATTACTTAAATTATCCTCTACATACAGCCAATGACAAAAGATTACAAAGAAAATTACTGAGTGTTTCTCATGTGACTTCCATAGCAATTCATTCCACTACTTACAAACAAGGTGTGGATTTTTTTTCAGAGAGAGCACTGGTCAAAATTTACATTAAAAAAAAGACAATTTAACTGGAATAAAACCAATGGACAAAGGAATATGCCAACTGAAAAAATATGATTGCAAAAGAACATGTAAATTAATTTGAATCATTTCAATTTTCCATTAAATTTTAAGCTCGAGCATATTGTTTCAAATATGATTAAAATCATATTTGCTTTGTTTGATTCACTTTGCTTAGCTATATAAAATATGCAAACTAACGTTCTATTAAGTTACAGTTAGAAAACATATTTTACATTATAATATCTTGATTTTATCTGAATAAAACAATTAAATGGTTCTGAATAATTTTTCTCATTCTGTGGGAAGCTGGTAAATGATATTTTTTGTTTGATTGTCAAGTAAGACAAATCTCAAAGCGGCAAAGCTAAATTCATAATCTTACCAACCCCGAGGAGAAGAGAGGAATGTGCAAGTCTAGGCACACAGTAAGTATAAATGCTGGTATTTCCATGCAAATGGAATGCTTAATTTATTGAACAGAGGTGAGCCATGACTTAAATATCACTCCAACTTTTATTTGCATTCTTTCAATAGCTAGAATGACTGGAGAGCAGCTGCTTACACGTGTTTATACATTTCCTACCTACATTTGTTTCTACAATTTCCTATAAGGTTTGCAAATCCTTTGTTATAAATATCTCTTTTCATGCTTTGTTCTATATTTCCTGCCTTTATATGACATTTGCAAACATATGGAAGCTTCCAGATAAAAGCAACTTCCCTGGTTTTAGACTTAGGGCTAAATTCTGGGCTTCTCTCTTCTATCAAAAAAACAGCAGTAGAGGTCTATGGAAAGAGTAAACAACACTGTTCTGTTAATTTTGGAAGATCCAGAGGATCAAAATTTCCACAAGTTAATATAAGCTGGGATAAACTCAATGCCATGATTACGTGAGGGAGAATTAGATTGAAAACTATAAAATTATCAACTTGGCTTTAGCAATATTTCAATTTTTAAAAATAAGAACAATCACTGCAATAGAATGAAATACATCATGCTAATACACAGTTAAAAGCACTGTTATCCAATGCTGATAATTTTTTCCTTGGCTGTGAAAGATTAGAGCCTTCTCTCAAAAACTATTGTGAGGGTAATTCCACTAGTACAGAGAAAAGGCCCTTCTCTTACAAAATGACCTTGAGAGAAAAAGAAGGAAAGAATATATATTTGATCATCATCTTGAGGTGAAGCCAGGATATCACCAGCATATGTATCCATACATAAAAGGAGAAGCACTCCCAGTTCTCAACATTTAGATGCAGCCTGGCTCCTCAAAAGATAAATAAATAAATATAACCTCTAAGGTACCATGGGGAGTCAATTGCTCAGATGTGTTAAAAATAGCCTCCTGAATTCTCTCCTGTCAGAGCAGATTTGTTTATGAGGATGTGAGACACAAGCATGCAATGAAACACAATCTAGATAATCCGTTTATTTGTATAGGCAATTATTTGAACAGCCTGAATGAATAAGGAGATTCCAAAAAGGAGTGTTTCCAAGGGATCAGTGGATAAACAGAAACCTACTGCTACAGCAGCCTTTAAGGAAGGTTAGAGAGACCTTAACCTTGCCAGGAAAGTCAGGTACTGGTGGCATCCCTGAAGGTAAAGAAGACCTATCTAAAAAGAAATGGTACTTTACTAATTCCTTCCTTACCTCTTCTTCATGGAAAGAGGTGATAGGATATCTCTAAATGACAGGAGTAAAGAACAAAACGCTGACGATAAAATTAGCATAAATGAATTCTGGCTCTCCTCCATATATCCCATCTAATTTACTGATAGTAATTAACAATGAAAATTAGGTACACACTCACTTTCCATGAGATGATAGGCAATGTGTTTGCTGACTGTCTCTATAAAGTTAGAGGCAATAGAGGATTCTGTCACTGAGTGTCAGTGAACTTCAGTCTAGAATTCTCTATATAAAAGTTTTCATGAAGGTTTCTATTCCGTTGAGGTCTCAACAATAAAACCAACAGCTGAATACTTTAAAGTCTGATTTCAAACTGAAAGACACTGCAGCACTGCCAGCACATTTATTCAGCTTTAATAACAGCTGCTGGTTTATGATCCTGCTGATAAAGTAGAGCAAATACACAGTACCCTTCTCCTCCTGATAAGAATACAGAAATATCAATATGTGATTTTGTAAACAGATAATCTTTATAGAGAGTTTTTACCTAGAGCTGGCAAACAATATCTGATAACAAAAGCACCAAAAAGAAATATATAGAAAGGCTTTTAAAAAGGAAATGAAAACTCAGAGTAATTTAGGTACTTAAATAACATCAGTACTCTCTATACTGGTGAAGGGAAGGAGCTAAAACAGACAGTCATACATCTAATTAGTAATTTTCACACTCCTTTAACTAAATATTTGGTTTGGACAAAAAAGCACAGTATTTGTGCTGGAATCTGCATCCTAATCCAAGAGTCCTTGTGTTCTGGCTAACATACACTAGTAGTCAAGAAGGGCTCATGGTCAAGACAGCCTGTTCAGTTCTGACAGCTCATCCAGCACAGTGTGCTGTCTCTACCTACGATCTTTGTCCTGCCAGTATTCCTTTACAGCTAGGTGCTGCAAGTATTTGCTAGGAAATCATGAATATGCCCTTTGCAGAGCATAATCAACAAATCAACAGCTTTGGGGATGTCTGTTCTATCCTACAGAAGGTCTGTGCATGCACACTGAGTCTGTGCTTTCAGGACATGGGGATTCAAGCTCCAACACCTCACACCTTACACTCAGAGGCTGTCTGATATTTACTGTAAGTTTTAGCTTTGCTGTCCTTACAGAGCACAGTCATTCAGCATGTGTGCTAAAGATGTGTCTGGAGCTTACCAGATATGTGCCAGTCTGGACAAATAGACAAATTCTTCCAATTTCCTGCCTGAAAAATAGCACGGTAGACCTCCAGTGTTCACAGTGTCTCAACTCCGAGGCTTGCAGTCTTCTGTGGGTGTTTAAGAGAGAAACGAACGCAAGAGTCTTTGGTTCATCCAGCTGGGCCTAGAGAGCCAAGGGGATGACCTGCTCGTCCAGACTGGACAGGATCTTACTCAGGAGGGACACAAGGACAGGGTGACATAAAAGAGACCTCAGTATTTGTCAGTCTATATCTGGGTCCACACTGAAATGTGACTTCCCAGTGCCACACTCCAAACTACAGTAGCCCTTCTAGTAAGCAGAGATGGTTACAGCTGTTCACAGGCAGAGCCAGGAGCAATACAGACACTTGCAGACCCTGAGAAAGCTGTTTCCTCTGGCCAGCTTTAGGTTAAAACTAGTTCCCTCACTCCCCTAGAGAAGAGGACCAGTGTACTGGTCCAGTCAGCTAATGCACATCCTGAGCTGCTGGCAGGAGATGAGCTCTGCTATCCAAAAGGCACAGACATTTTCTACTTTTCCAGTCTCGACACTCCAGGCGGAAAAAAGCACCTGGAGGTAAGAGGCTATTCAGCTGGTCCCTGAGCAGGCACAAGGTGCCCGCCCACAGGGTGGTGGCTGGCTGAAAGCAAGAGTAAGCCACCTAAGCCACAGGCCATGCAGCAATCTACCATTAGCATTTAGACAGCTCTCAAGTGCTTTACAAATGTATTTTATCCCTGCTTAACCTCTCTTCACCTCCATTTCCCCATGCTTATTCAACAAGTCAGCGGATGAGCTGGAAAATATTTTTCTTGCTGGCTTCAGACTTTGCCAGGAACACAGGTGCTACTTTAGTAGTTCCCTGTAGATGCACTTCATGCCTAGCAACAATAAACTGGTTTTGGGTTTTTTAAGAACAAGTTAATTATAGGAAATGCCAAGTAATAGAAAAGGCAAGTGTAAAGTGCCCAGCTTCAAATGTTAAGGCAAAAGTATAATCCATGCTCATCTGCATTTTTTTCTCCCTGCCATCAGTACCAATTTATCACCTAAAGCTCTTCAGCCAAAGAAGTAAGAGTTCGACTTGATTTTATTCAGCCATCCTGAGGAACTCATTTCTGCCAGTAGTACTCAGCTGAACCCTGTTTATAGCATAAAAAATCAGTGGTGCTCCTTAATACTCCACCCAGAAAGAATTTGGTTCAGCTTTTTCCTTTCCTCTGGTGACTCTGATGCCCTTTTCAGCAAGCAGCACTATGCACGAGAAGCACTTGTCTGAAAGGCTCTGATATGAGTGTTTAGATTGAGTCCTCCAGGGAAGAGCCCCATAGTGGTTTTTTACAATTTCCATAAAAATTTCTGTGTTACATCTGGAGTGAACTTTTCCTCAAAATATCATTTTTATAGGAACCATGGATGGTAAATTCAAAGCAGACAGCACTCTGATTCAGTCTGGACAAAGTTCAGAGAGAGGGTGAGGGAAATGAACTCTGTGCTGGGAGGAAAAGCATCAACTTCTTCTGGATGGCATTACAGCACTGCACTGGCATGCACCACAGCTGCACAGAGAGATTTACCTTAGGCAAAATGAAACTGCTTTTCTAGCCTCAGAGAAATCTAAACACTGAGTAACTGAATAACCAGTAAGAAGGAATTTATATCTGCAGAAATCCTATTAAAGTTACTATTTTAAAACATTTCCTCTAGAATGCAATCTCTCTGTAAGACAGTTAAAGACAGCTAAGGTGGTACGATCTCACATAACTCCAGATGTTAACACTAGTTAAACTTGCGAACCTCCATCCTCTGTTTCAGATATTTCCTTCAGGATTAGGAGAATTGCTCACTTTTCTCCTTTGACCACAGAGGGTTGGACAAGCCCTGATAGAGAAGACTACTGTCTGAATTCCCCTTGAGCTGCCAAGGGACAGATTTCAACCTGGCACTACCTTTTCAAACAAAACAAACACTGCTTTTCCCTCTGCAATTAAGAGGAATCAAACTTCAACCAACTGAGCTAATCCATTCACTTGCTGCTTTTAACCATGGATGAAGTAGGAGGTAGCAAATTTCCAAGTCAGGAATAGAAAAGAGCTGTGAAACAACACAAAGTGGGAAAGGGAAAAGAAGAAAGCACCTGAAATAGTGCAGAGAGGGATTTTTCCCGGTGTCACTGCTGGAGGTACCACACAGGTTCAGCCCCAGGAGGCTAAGGAGACTAAGTGGCGTGTGAACATACGGCTGAGAGGAACAATCGCCAAAGGGGAGCTATCCCAGGAAAAAGTGACACACGGAAATTGTCAACAGATTTCTTAACTGTATTAACTTTTGCTATCCAAAACATATACTGGAGCTAAATATTTAGGTGCCTTTAATGATCAATGGCAGAAATAGACAAAAGTTGTTCAGATTAAAAGTGTACACTGCAAATGTCAAAGATCTGTTGGATGAATCCCACTTGTTCTATCTTTCACAAGTAGAGAGTCCACCTTTGCTTAGAAAATAAAAAGTTCATCTCCACTTTGTGAACTTGAATCCAACGTGACAAGAAGCAGAAGCAAAAATGGACAGGATATTTTGAACTGTGTCTGAGCAGCTTGGCAGGGGAACTGGTTTTTGTGTGAGGCTTGAAAAAAATTGACTTTCAGTAGTATTTATTTTATTATAAAATAAAAATTAAAAAGTTGAGGAACCAGACGGAATTCAGAGAAACAGAACAGAAAGGGCTAAATATCTGGATGAAGGGAACAGTAATGAAAGTACAGAACTAAGAAGTACGTGTTATCCATGAATGATGTTGAGGATATCTTGAGGAGTGCCAGAAAATATTTTAAGATGTGTATCCCTCAAGATCAGATCAAATTTGATTCTTTTACATAAAAGGCTATGAAAGACCAGGAGGACTATGAAAAAGACAATTTTTTTAAAGAGGAAGGTTGGAGAAAGTGGCAAAAAATCCAAGAGAAATGCGAGGAGAAATTTGCCTGAAGCTGACATCCAGTACCCTTAGTCTTCCAAAATGAAAAGACCTTCACTTGAGCTCCACGGAGCTTCATTTCATACAAAGGGTTTAATTTAGACTTATTAAACACCAATGAAACACTAAATATTTTGTTTCAAAACAAGGCCAAAAAAAACCCAACCAAACAAAAAATCTTTCTGGGAAAAGTATTTATATTTCTATATTGTGGTTCTAACGTCTGCATGGTTTTTATATATAGCTCAGACTTTTGCATTTTTTTTAAAAAAGTCAACAAGAACATTTTTATTGAATGCAAGACGGTTTAGATTTATTCAGAATATAAAGGCATATATTCCAGTCTGTGTGTCTATAGTCTAAAATACACTGGCCTGGTTTTAAATTGTGCAGAATGCCTGCACTTTCCATCAGGTTCAATGAGGGTAATACAAAAGACAGAACCAAGATTAAATGAAAAATCACCCTATGGGTTTGTCTCCCATGACTTTTAAGGCAGTCAGTGTTATTTTCTCCTTTGCTGAGTTTTGGCAGCTGTACCAAAGGTGTCTGCACCAACTGGGACAACCTCAAATGAAGGTGCCTTAGAAATGACTCCTGTGACTACTGCCCAGGCCTGTGTGCAGCAGCAGGGACTGCAGGAGGGTGAGACATACACAAACAGGATCCCACGGTTACACTCTGCCTGTGCCAGGGAGCAGGCAGCTCAAAGGGAGATACCCAGCCTATTGTGGGATTTGGGTATGGGCAGGGTGGGGTAGGCAGGGGTCTGAACTTACACAGAAGTGTGGCTTTGGTGGGTGGTCTATGTCAAGTTTCATGTTACTTCAGAAACCCTATTGAATGTCTGCTTGAAGCCACAGAAGAACTGAACAGACTCGAAAAGCTGAGATGATTTCTATCTGTTCAGCCCCTCCGTGACCTTTCTGCACCATGGAAAGGAGCCGTGAAAGAGAAGGACAGGGAAGCAAAGTGGTGGTGAGCAATGGTGAGTGAGCAAATGGTGAGTGAAGGGTTGAGAAACTAAGAAAAATTTCGGCCCAATATTTACATTTGGCAAAACAGTGAAAGACGGGCTGAAGTGGATCTGTCTCTGTCTCTCTAACACAATCTTGTTACTGTGTTCTGGATTCCTGGTTTTGACACCCCCCTTCACCTTGCATTAGCTTTGGTTAACAACCTCGAGCCACAGCTCTCCTGATCCCAAGTCTAACAACCCTCTGGGGTTAAATGGGGTTGGCACAGCTTGGTGAGACTGAGCTGGGCTGCTTGTTCAGTTTATGTCAGCTCTCTATCCTCAGGGTATTCTTCATCAGAGCATCTCATTTTCCATAAACTGTTCTTTTAAATGCTTGAGTGATCACTCAAAGTTGGTCATGTGACCAATCATGCACAACAGCTACACCAAAAGTCCAGGGAACAGAGCATTCATTCTCTGACATCCTTATAAATAGTTATAAATAGACATGGGCTATTTCACAGCCAGGATGGGCTTTTTACTTTC
This sequence comes from Atrichornis clamosus, assembly GCA_013400975.1. Lineage (NCBI taxonomy): Eukaryota > Metazoa > Chordata > Aves > Passeriformes > Menuridae > Atrichornis > Atrichornis clamosus. The sequence goes on from WBMZ01005229.1 coordinate 25,246, forward strand.
TAACCGAGGGTGGACTCTCCACAGGTGAAAATTGCAGCAAAAGGGATTCATCCAACAGTCCTTGGACATTTGAAGTGTACACTCTTAATCTGATCCAATTTTGCCCCTTTCCTCCACTAATCATCAAAGGCATTTAAACATTTAGCTCAAGTTCACATTTTAGATATCAAAGGTTAATAGTCTCAAAAAGTCACTGCCCAAAATTTTACAGCTAATCAGGCTGTATAAACAGCACTACAGGATTACTGTGGGTAATGGACACAGCCCTGAAAGGAGGTCTTTCCAGACCTCCTTTTCTCCTTCTGGAAACCCAAAGGAATCTGTGCCTCATCAGCTCTGCCCCCATGACAGCAACTCTCAGCAAAATACCAAAACCAGCCTTTACCCCTTCAACAGCCACTCAGTGCAAACTAGGCTCAAATTGCACTGTTGGTTGCTGAGATTATGGATTAAAAGTGAAATTGTGGGAATAAATTAATTGTAACAATTGACTGGGAAGATTAGATTCCCAGAGTCTGCCTACAGAATTTACAGACCATGAAAGTGATACCCTGATGAGGTGAGGAAGGACTTCTGGGTTGCTTATGGATGTTTTCTCCTCTTGCAGCAGAAACTCAGACAAATTTCTCCAGTCTCCTACTGTTTTTTCTAATGATTATAAATACTTTCTAGCGATAACACTACCATTTTTTCTTCCTGAGACTTCATCTGGAAATTGAAAGTACATCCTGTTTCTTCTTATCTCATTTGAAGGCTGCTTTGCTGATTTTTCTGGAGTATTTTGAGCACCAGTGGAGCCTATGTGGATTTGAATGAGTGGGCAGGTAGGGACTGAAGGAAAATTTTCAGCCCACATATATTTTTGCAGTTCCTTTGTCTGGCACTTGATGGAAATCTGGATTCTTCACTGTGTACACACACTGAGAGAGAAGAACTGGGACCTACAAGAGGAAATTTTCATGCAATTAACACACACATAAACAGATTACCAAGAAAATTGAAAATTAAAATTCCCCAGGGTATGATATTGAGAAGACTGTCGGAGTGAATACAGCTCTGAGGAGCAGCAAAGATGCTCTCCAAGGAGGAATCAGATAAAATAGTTCAGCATGAAAAGTATTCACAAAGGCATCCCTGATCACAACAGCCATTGCACAGGAGAGGGATCAAATCCATGTTAGAACTGAAGTAAAACCTGCAGAGGAAGCTCAGAATTTTCCCAGTATCCGGGAATTTTCCCCAAGGAGGAATTTTGCATAAACTGCCTTTGTAGAGGAGGTGGAGATGCTACCCAAGCCAGCATGAACCAATTCACCTGAGAGATGTTGTATAAATATTTGAAATGCAAGAAAGGCTTAACATAAGAACTCAGACATAACGGAATATGCCAGGCTGCTCTGGCTGCGCAGCAGAAGTCACAAGATCTGTGTTGAAATCAAAAGTGTCCATGCAGGAAAATCACAGCTCAATGACCTGTGAGAGATGAAAAGCCATCCAAAACCCACTCTTGCTAAATCACAGACCACATACTTAGGGGATGAGCACCTTAGAAGGAGAGCCTTTCTGCTGGGGACTGTTTTGTTGGAAACAGATGCACACATGAGAGAGACTTAGGAAACCAGTCATATGGAAAAAACTCTGTTCCCTGGGAGAGTCCTTGCAGAAGAGAGGTCAAATTGAACCCAAAGATGATCCCTCCTTTGCTCCTACACCAGGAAGAAGGTGTTTGAGTTCACATGTAGGCACCTGAGGAGGCTTCCTGAGCACTTTGCAGTTGGAGGGACAGGGACTGAGGAGGTGAGAGAAGGATGAGGAGTGAGATAGGCACTGAAAAGTGTTGCGACGCCAGGGGAAAGGAGGAGGCAGGAAGCTCGAATCTGTGTTTTAGCTCATGCTGGATAACTGTTGGAATACGGATTCCAAGAGAAAGTAGCTAGCTCTCCTACACGGAGGCATGTTGGAGAGAGCATCCAGTTTGCCCAGTTGTATCAGGAAGAGAGGCGTGAGCAGGGAAGTGCAGACAGATGTGGGACAACACTGCCTTAGTAATGCAAGTAATTTCAAATGCCACATTCCTATTTTGTTTCAACTTCCTCTCATATCCTGCTCCTGGGAATTCCTAAAAATTGCTTCTTTAGAAACTGCATGTCTTGCATGAAGTATATTTTCATTTTTGCAAGACACATTTAAATACTCTCTGTCCTGTGCTAGAGCAAAGGGTTAATACTCCAATATACTCCAATACTACAATAACTCCAGCCCTTGTGGAGCCTAGTTGCTGTTCCTATTTTAGTGAATTAAATTTCATTAAAGCAAATTAATTAATCAACAACTAATTGGACTTGCAATCTGCCCCTTGATATGCATTTCATATTGAGATTCAAGTCATCAGAACTACCAGCCCACAGTTTTTAAAACCTATTAAAAGCTTCCCTGACTGAAGTGCTCTACAGAAGCAGGGTGACTCCCAGGAAAGGAGTCATGGCTCTGCTGGGCACTCACATGCTGGCAGTGGGTGCTGACCCAAACAGAGCAGCCTGATCACAGCCACTGCCTACTCACAGCGAGGGAAAAAGGGGATACAGCATTCCTGAACTTACTGCGGCTCAGGAAGATAGAAATGTGGGTTTCTCTGGCAGCCTGTGAGATACTGGAATTCGTTCTGAGACTTTCAAAGCACTACAAACAAAAAGGTACATCAGGCTGAGGAGTTCCCTGGACCAGTACTTTTCATAAATCAGAAATCAAAGCCAGATCCCGGGTTGGCAAGCCAAGAGAGTCTCAGCTAGTGGTGTTCACCACAAGCTGGGCCAAGCCGTGGAAGAAAATCTTTCTGTAAACACCAGTGAATGAGGTAGGCACATTAAATCATGGAAAGCATTGATTACATTAAACATCAAAGGGAAAAAGGAGATTGCTACAGGAAATGAAATCTGATTTACCTGTATGTTTCATTTCAGCTTCCTTTAGTTTCAAAATATTCTCATGTACAGCTCAAACCTGTGTACATGTATGTATACATATATATATATATAATTTCTGTCCAAGGTGAACATATATATCAGAAAGGGACAATCATGCATTTCACAGGCAAGTTTACTTTTGTTATGCAAAGGGACAGTTCTCTGTCTCCTCACAAGAAGAGAACATCCCTATACTTCAAAAACAATGGCAGATGGGTTTTGATAAAAAAATCTACAGCAGTCTATCTTCTGCTATCATAGAAGATTTTCACTTATGTTCCCAAAGAGTGCTGATAGTGTACCCCTTATCTTCAGAGGTAATAAGTCACATCTTGTGTCTGATATAGAGAAAACCATATGTTGTCTCCAGCAGGTCATTCTGCTTTAGTAACAAGCACTTATTACTAAAAACAAACCAACCAACCAAACAAAAAACCCCCAAACCCAAACAAAACAAAATACACAACTAAATAAAGCTACTAAATTCAACGACTGTGCATTTTCCGTCAAAGACTCCCCAAATCCTGCAGAACAAATCCCACTCCTGAGCAGCTCTGTGTGTTCAGTGTGTGCAGGATTCAGAGGCACAAGCTGGCTATTTGTCAGTCTGTCTGCTACAACAGCCTGAAGGCAGAAATGTTTTGTTTCAGGTTTCTAAGAATTTAAACTTACATGAAGGTAGTCATGAAGGTATGGATGCCAAGGGTGTACATTGAAACAGTCTGGGGGTGGTTTCCTTTTTTGTTTTGGCCTTGCTTGCAGACTGAAGGATTTCTTTGTCATAATTGTAAAAGCTTTAGTGGAAAGAACTCAGAACTGCTTTTCAGAATGGTAATCTCCTGCAAACTGAGGGAGGCAGGTCCCCCTTCAAGGTCTTTCAAAAAGACAAGACTTGTAGTTCAAAAATTATTTTCTACTCATATCTAAACAAAATACATTTACAAAACAAACACAGAATGCTTAATGTGGGCATTTACATCCAAACCCCACTATTGTAAACAACTCTAAAGGCTCTCAAGAATTTTACTTTTCACATAGTCCAAAGAAAAGGTTTGGGGATTTGGTGGGGGCTTTTCTTTTCAATTTTCACTGCAGCTATTTAAATCTTATGAACACTTATGCTATTAAAAATGAAAAAAATTAACAATACAAGTCAGGCAATTATATCACCAATGCAACTGCTGTCTTAAGTGCAGCACTAAAAGCATTACTCATAACAAAAACCTATTCTTGAAGCATTTACCCACTCCAAGTGAATCACAGAAAGGTTCTGCTGTTCAGCAATTAGAAAAATAAGTCTATAAGCCAAACATGAACCTCAAGGCCTGGGGCTGTATATTGAAACAGAAACATTTGTACACATACAGGCAGTTATAAAAATTAGGCAGGCTTGTTTCCAGGTCTGTAGGAGCAGCCACCTTTCTGTCAGGAGGTTGTGCTTTAAGATGAAGAGAAATTGATCCGCTTAAAGCTGCAGTTTTTACACTTTGTAATGGGATCCTGAGGCCCCAGCCCTATTTTTGTCTCAGGAAACAACATCACATTCTTGCAATTAAGATGAGCCAAACATTTTCTGTTCCTAGGAGGACTGCACTGTTCCAGAAGTGATATATTTATGGCATGCAGCAAGAAAAACATTTTTCTTCGTAAAATAAACCCATCAATTTTGCCTGCTAATAGCAAATGAATGGTTAAAGCCCCACATACATCAAGGTGCTCCCCTCTGAGTCCTGAGGGGCTGTACTGAGGCCAGGCTGGTCTGCTACCATGAGGAATTAACCCTTTATGCTTTATCATGGGAAACTAAAAAGGGATTTTAAGAAAGAGGAGGAAAAAAGGTCAGGAATGGTGACAAATGACACTCTCCCTGCAGAAATTCATCTCAGTTAACTCTAAAGACTTTTCCATGTGCAATAGACAAAGTAATACTTCTTTCCTCTTCCTGATATTAATGCAAATTTAAATCTTTACAGTTTTTTCATTCCATTTGCTTCTTTTTAAACTTGACATATCTACGTGTGGATGAAATAATATCTGCTCTGTTTGCCAGAGACAAAAATCCCCTGGACTCCTGACTGAGAGAAAATGAATATAGAAAAAAAATCTGAAATATGGCATTTCCTGTACATATTACTTTAAAGAACATTTGGGTTTAAAGAACACTTAGGTTTTGAAATATATGTTTTGGTCCTCTAATAAAAGAAATTTATACTTACTGTATGCCAAAAATACACATAACATACTATATTATGTCAGTTTAAGTATAAAGGAGGTCTGTACAATTTTGTGGGGGAGGGAAAAAGCAAATTTTAGATGATAAAATTGTCTGGTTTTCTGACTGTTGTATTTTTAAAATATATTTTATAAAACATTTTATCCTTTACATTTTAATTGTCTTTCATTTTCCATTTTCAATAATTTTCTTTCATTGTGGTGGAGAAGAGGATAATGTGAGGAATAGATCATCCTGCTTCTCGTAGACCTTATTTAAAGTATAAGAACATTTGAAGAATGTACTTTGCTCTTTCTCAGGAAGTCTGTGCTTGTTAACTTGACACAACATTCACTTTTACTACAGTAAGAGTTAACAGAGTGCTACTGCATAGAGAGAAGATGGTTAATTTCACTGCATTTATTTCAAGAAAATGGGTATTCTTATACTAATGCACCAAATTGTTTCTTTACCTTGCTAGAATCTTGTGTGGTTTCTAGCAAGGTGTGTCAAATCAATATCAACAGTTGTTTTAACTGTCTAATTCCTGTTAGGAGTACATTTCTATGAAATCTCTTTTTGCCTTTGTTATTATTTTTAACTCAAAGGCCAAGCAGAATTGACAAAACAATGCCAGTGTCCTGCTTCTGGTAATTTAAAAAAAAAAAAAAAGGGAAGTGTGGCTGGATTTGATCAATGTCCACAAAAAGTTAAAGTGCAAATAGAAATACCACAGACTTCTCCCAAAATATATTTTTTTACCCAAAGCAAGCTTTTAAACACTATGAGGCAGGTTTATTTCTTCAGCATATCCTAACTGCATTTTTACAGGCAGATCATTTTTAGGAGGGCTTTATGATTGCTGTTCCACAGCATTCATTATAGCTAAGGTAACAATAGACAAATAGAGTTGGGGGCTAACATTGCTTACTGTTGTCAACATTTTACAAAGAGGTCTCTCTTTAAAGTGCCCTGTACTATTTGTTAATAATAATTAACTATACCTAGTGTATCAAGTAAACATTCCTCCTTTTGGTCACATTAGTTTTAAAAGTCATATTAGTATTTAAATACTTACATTGCCTTTTACAAGAACAATTCCTGCATCAAATGCTGTGACACACATAAAGCACTAGTCACATGTTTTACTATTATAATAATGTTGTTGTTATTATTATTGTTACTGTCAGTGTTGCTAACAATAATGTCATTATCAGTATGAATTTATTCTTTATACTGGCATCATTTCAAATCAACCATCCATGGCCATGTTCCTCTTTTACATGATGAAAAAGCAAAGCTCTCATTACAGCTCCCAGCAAATTTTTCGTTTAACCTTCTAACTAAGGACCTGTGTTTCAAGAGCCACAAGTCATTTAAAGACTGTTACACCTTCTTATCAACCTTTTTGATCTCTTTTTTGATCTCTTCCTCACTTGTCATTTCTGTGCAAAAAAAAAAAAATTCGGCCTCTGGGGTAAAACAAACCTTTCCCACGGGAACTTTTCTCTTCTTCCTTCTATGTTTTGTAAATAGAGATAAAAGCTTGGATGTTATTGAAAACTGTCTCTGGAAAGATGGACATTCTACCTGGCCTGTCGGCCTAGGGGGAGGTTATGAATTGACCCAATCCGGACGGCCTTTGGAAAGTCTATATAAGTTTTAGAATTAAATAATAAATTCAGATTTTCTGCCTCACCCGAACTCGTCTGGTTCTTTCGCTCTGCCAGTGGTTCAACAGCGACAGGCCTCTTTTCTGGGTGTCTGGGAGCTACAGGCAGCAGAGTTACCTAGACAGTGGGTAAACACAATTACCATCCATCAGTGACTGCCACCAGCTTCACCTGCCTGAAACCAACGTTGGCATCCATTTTCCTGTGCTTCACTCAGTCCCTGCAGACTCATTACATATATTGATAGACACACCTATGAACATTTTTATATGTACTTATATATGTGCATTTGTGTATTTACGTGTTTGAGAGGGCACATGTCCCTTTTCCTGTTCCTTAGCGACAGGATGCTCTCAGGAGCCACATCCCACACACTAATGAAATTTCTGGGTTTGGAGCTCATGTAGCAGCAAGCTAAGGGCAGAGGAAAACAAGACACATCTGAATCTGAATGTAATTAGGCAAATTTCACAATTCCTATATGTCACATCTACCAAGGAGCAGAGGTGTTATTAGTTTTAATCAAGAGCTTGCTTTGTTAGACCTGTCTTTTTTTAAATGCTCTAATTAGCTGCAATGGGGGTGCAAGCTTTGATAAGTGTCAGTGATTTATATGTCATTTCTATATACATCCTTTATATTTTAATTTAATTCAGTTTGAGAAGAGGCACCTGGACATCTCCAGCCTCTGCTGTGCCCTCTGGCAGCCCCATTCCCAGGGTAAGCACGCAGCAGACATTAAGCACAGAGGAGATCTGAAGCATTCCTGAACAGCCAGGAAAGATATGAGAGAAAGGCTGTTCAACAAAAACATGCTGGGCATATAAAACTTCACTAGATAATAGGATTACTGTGCGGAAACACCCCACTTCTATCTCTCAGGCTCACAGTAGCTGCAAAAAAAATGGCAATAGCAAGTACACTGTTGGAGTTGCAGCCAGAGTGAAAGAATAACGAATAAGCATGGTGTTAAACTTAAATCTGCCTCCCAGCTGGAGCTTTGCTGTAGTCTGCCAAGCACTACAGGGAAGAAGGCAACAAGGACACCAGTCTGGAGATCAGAGAGGAGGTGTCTGTAAAGAACAAAGGATATCCAAATAGTATTGTTGGCTGCAGACACTGCACTGATAAGTCAGGCAGCATTTGGAAAAAGGAAACTCACATGAGGAGAAGAGAAAGAAAACAAAGGTGGCAGAGGAACCTAAGAGAACAAAATGGTACAAAACAAAGATAATGAGAAAAAAGCAGAGTTGTAGTGTCCTTCAGCATTTAATGATGAAAAATCATTGACAGATTATAACTATTGATCAACGTGCAAAAATAATTACAGAAGAGAGGAGAGATAATGCTGCTGGCAGGGGCCAAATGTCCCAAGACACCTGAGGATTAAGGTAACTGAGACCTACTTCAATTCTGCAGACCCTTGGGACAAATGCCACTGTAATGAAATGCTACACTGTTTGTGGCATGACCCAACAGTTGAGTCCATCCAAGTGGCCACAGACCACTTTACGAACTGGATCAGAGAGTTGGTGGGAAAAGCAGACAGAGGGAGGGAACTTCTTCATTTATGGTACTTCTCAGAGGAAGGTATAAGGGAATGTTGCCTCTGATACCATCTCATCTTGACCTGGACTGACTTGCTGAGTCGAAAGGAAGACATATTCTGAATTTAAAAACCCTGCAGGAATAGTAATCAGTGAGGATGAAACTAAGGGCAGGGACACTAAGCCCTACATAGCACAGTAAGAAGCAAAAAATACAGTTTCTATAGAAGAATTGGCATAGAGAAAGGAGACTGTAGCCATAGATTTTCCCCCAGAATACTTTTCTTGAACTACCAGGATGTTTAGATCCACTTCTACTGGGAAAATCCTCTTGTTTTTTTCACAAGTCTTTCACAATGACTTGCCATTCTCTGCTCTTGCCTCCTTTTTAGGCTTCTAACACTCAGACATATCTAACTTATTAGCAAAATTAGTTTCAGTTGCTTCAAAGTAATGAGCAAAGATACACTCTCTTTCTTTATTCAGTTCATTACTAGAAAAATCACTGCAGCTACTAAAAGGATGCAGAGAACATGTTCGTGCCGTGTCCTTTCATGCATCCTACCTGCTTCAGTTCAGCAGGGCAGAATTCCTGCTCTATAGCCACTTCAGAACACTTTTTCCCATGTGGATAGGATTCTACCAGAAGAAAGGAACCATTTGGGAGAAACTAGACTTCTTTGGAGAGTGGTAAGCAAAGTTAATCTTTGTGCAGAGTATTGTCAACACAGAGATTTCCTCAGAGGGATTTTTCCAGGGTAAGTTCCTAACAAAGCCTTTCAAAGACACCAGCCTTGGGAGCAGCCAGCCACACGTCCTAAGTGATTGCTGTGGACACCACAGGTCAGCATGTCTTCAGCTTTACTTAGATGGAGCTGGCAGATCATAAATAAGAAGGCAAATCACTGGCATGTTGGCTCCCTTAGAGATTTTTCCAAGCCGTGCCCTATAATAAAGCACTCCAAGGACTGACTTTCTCAGATGCAGAATAATACAGGATTCCAGAAGTTCAATCAAACTGAAATTCTCTGTAGTCTTCACCTTTAATAAAAGCTCCCCAGCAAGGTACTGAGCAGGCATATTTTCCTAAGCACTCTGGGTACTGCTCCTTACCCTGATTCATAAATTATTGATGCCTTCCTGCTTTTCCTGGTGCCTCCTTCAGTGGAGCCTTCAAATCTGTGGTGTCAAGTAAGGCACAGCTGGCTGTCCCTGACTTATAGAGACACACAGACTTACCTGTTTGCTCTTCGAAAGCACCATGCAAAACAAGGACACTGAGGAGAGGTTTGCTTCTCTTTTACACTTCCCAAAAATACCAGTGAGGTATTTCCTTTATAGTCTGTGATCATAACCAGAAAAAGAGAAGCATTCAAGTTGAAACTCAAAGCATGAAATCTGCCTGTTTTTCAATTTATTTTTTCTGGAAATCACTAGATACATATAGTTCCGTAACTACTACATTGTGAAAAGTTGTGTTAAACAAAAATATTGCAGCTACCTGCTATAATATTAAAAAAATATTACATCTGGTCTGTCAGCTGGGTCCACTTCATACAAGATAACCTCATTTTCTTTTTATTTGTTGACTTCAGGATTGGCTGTCATAGAAGCTCCATTTTCATGTTCTGTGAAGTTCTTTTCATGCATATTAGTCTTGGGGGAAGGATGTTCAAAAGAGGAATGCAGTTTAAAAGTAAAAAAGCTAGAAGCTTTCAGCATCCTTTGATGAAAGTGAAACCATTGTGAAGGTTCAGCAGTTCAGTAAATTGTCACTGCAGCATCTGTGCTTTCTAGACACATTAAAATAGTGATGCTGTTTATGTAAGCCAGGCCAATAAACCATATGAATTACGCCCTGCTATTTGGCATCAAGACCTAGAACTACTCTATGCCACCATCAAGTAGACAAAACAGATTCAGTCACCACAGAAGACAAGCTCAGGAACTAAAATATAATTAGACTAGTGTCTGCCAATCCATGAACAGCTTGGCCTGGCTCTTAGAACCTCTGTTTCCAAGGGGATGCTGACAACCAACCAAACCCCGACTTTGGAAATCAGTCTGCTTTGTATTGTTGGAGGGTGTGCTGCACCAGTAGTAAATCCCCACGCTCTGTGTCACGCCAGACAGTACAGCACCGGGACGAGTCCAGGTTGGTTGTTCTACCACTGCTCTGCCTCGCGTCGTAACCTTGTGGACCTCTGGCAGACAAAGGCCTACATTTGCGAGGGACTTTATCAAGAGAAACAAGGACACCATTGCTGTTTGGAGAATGATGGCTTCCCTCCCCTGTTTGACAAATTCAGTTGGAAAATGCCCTGTCACCTTCCCTGTGACAAGATCTTCTACAATGGCATAGGGGAAAATGCTTTAATTTTATCTGCTTGCACCCCAGAACTTTGATCAGCACACCTCTTTCTGAAAGATATCAGACTCCCATTTCAAGGGAGTTATAGGACTCAGTTGTGAGTGTTGCGATATTGGACAATAGAGACAGTTTGTTACACCAGGATACAGCTTTTAATCAGAACAAAATCAAGCTCTTTGGGTTATTGAGAACCTCAAAGAATATTGCCTGTGTTCCTGACGAGTTACAGATGATAAAAATATCTAGAAGTACAGCTAAGATATCATTGCCTGCAAGCCAGTTTCATAGGCCTGAGTAACTTATTCAGGATTTTTAATCTTGGGACACATCAATCTTATAGCTATGCTAATAAAAATCACATTGTATACTTGAAAAATATTAGGATCATATCTGTTTCCTTTAGTCATGCCGAAGCAATTTCAAGTTGAACTAAAGATATCACTCTAAATTTGCCACTAATCCCATATAAACATATAATCATTTATTTACCTCTAGTTACTTGAAACCATACAGCACACCTTTCTGTGTTTATTCCAAACTTTATTTCTAGATTAACCCACTAAACTATTATAATCTCTGCTCTTTAGAGCATTTTATTCTTGATTGTTAGGTACTTCTCCAAAAGAGTCATGTTTGCTAGTTTTTAGAGGATATTATGTTTCCTTTTGCCCTTCCTGAGTTGCAGCTGTTGTGGGTTTATTCTCTGGTGCAGTTCAAAAGGCCCCATCACCAACACACCAGATACACAGATACACTTGCTGTCAGACAGACAGCACCAGCAAAGTGGCCCAGGCAAGGCAGATGATATAATCCCTAAGGTAGCAACATCAAACCCACATAAAGCAGGGAAGCATCAATCACTTGATTTGACTGACTGTAATGTTGGCTGTGGCATTCTACCTTGTCTGGCATCTTTCTCTAGAAAACAGCTGAACTCTCCTTTCGTATCTCTGAATACATGACCAGATCTCTCTAATTCAAACTTGTATGACCAGTGTGATATGCAAAAACCACTAACTTTCAGACATGAAATTCACTCTGCAAAACAACAATTGGTCCAAAGTCAGGAGTACAGGCTAAGTCTTGCAGGGTTTTACCTCAGTGTTTAGTTAGATCATGTTTTCCACTGGTTTACAGGTTGTGCTATGAGTACTAACTGAGAGAAAGGAAGGCATCGTTTTGAAGAACTTTCCTCTAGTCAGACAATAGAAGGGGCTTTAATCACATTGTATACAGCATCTACCACACAGTACTGTAAATCACTAGTCCATCAAAGCCAGACTCAATTAAAGATTTCAGCTCCTAAATACCCAGTGCAAAAGTTGATTAGGAAGCTGGGACCTTGCACATCCTATCAAAGGTACAGGATGAACAAAGAAAAGTTGCAGGGCAAATGAAAACTGAGTGTTCCAGGATTCCATCCACTTAGAGATACAGTCTCCTAGTTTGAAGGGATTATAATAAAAAAGTAGAGATATTTTAAATATTTGCAAATACTCCTCTGTCCATGCATACTTGTTCTGGAACAGTAGTTGTGAGTTTTTCCATACCCTTGTGATAAGATTTTCTAAGCACACAATTTTGGGCAAAACAAAGGTTCCTTTCTGTATAAAGGTGTGCAAGTGCCACTTACCATGATGACCAGTGGCATTTTATCTGTTCCTTGTGCTGCCCCAGTAATTTCTTTGTTCAGTGCCTGTCTTTCTAACTTGGGTCATAAGCTCTTTGGGACAAGGACCATCTTTATGTCTGTCTTTAAAACACCAAGCACAATGGCATCTTGGTCCATGACTTAGTTCCTGGTGCAAATAACAATCTGGCTTTTAGATCTTAGATGAAAAAGGTTTTCAATCTTTTTAAAGAAAAAGTTAAATATTGTTATTTCTCTAAGCACAGAAGTATAACCAAATAGAAAAAAAAAAAAGGGAAATAAAAAGGCTGACAATGCTTTCTGTAGAAGCCTAGATATATTAAAGCAGAAATAGTTGCCTCATATTATCATTAATTATGTACCTGAATACCAGGAGGTGTTTTATCATAACAGAAATCAAAGTGGACTCAGGACAAATGACCAAACTGTGATGCTTTGTTAAGCTGGAGTTGTGAAAGCTGCTAAAGGCAACTGGAAAAGGCCATATTATCTAAAGTTAGGAACAAAGCTGAACAAAGAATTTCAAAAGAATCAAAACAACTTTAAGGTGGGCAGATTTTTTACACAGAAGGATGATATTATTTTTAAGCCATCTTTCAAATCAAACTCAAATACTTCCAAACTCATGTTGCAGGGCACAGAAACACCACCAGATGCTTTATATTGGCTTGATGTAAGGCTAGCTGGGTTAGTTCATTGTCTCCAAGAGTCACTGGCTCTGTTATCTTGCAAATTTAAAAGAGAAAAACAGTAAAATTTTAAAGTAAGGTTAAAGCAGTGAGAAAAGCAGTACATTTTCTGTTCTCTAATAACACTATCATGCTCTTTGATTTTCCTTTGGACAATAAAGTGACTCCAAGTCTCCAAAGCACTCCAGTAAGTTTTTTCTGTTGATCCACAAAACTTAATCACAAAGTTTTCTGTAGCATGTATTCCATGTTCTTCTGAACCTTGGAACTATTTACATTAGTCTATGATCAAATAAATTTCTCAACACCTGAGCATCAAACTGCAGTCCAACTCCTGCTGATAGGAAAAGAAACTAACAAAAAAAACCAACCAGAAAAACCCCCACATCCGCAGCTTAAAGGTGTCAGACCTTGCCAGAGTTGATGATGACTCCCTTTGCCCTGGTGCACTCAGATCCAGCCAAAGAGAGGCACGCTGGCAGCCACTGGCATAGAAATGAGTTGTTGAAGATAAGACACGTCCAGATGGTCCTCTGGGCAAGGTTACGGGCTGGAGGAGGTGGTCTTTTCCTGCAGCAGAAGCCACCAGGCTCCTTAGCCCCTCCTCTGGCATCTCTGACTGGCCCCATCGTCTCCCTCCCCAGGAGACCAAGCGGCACAGTCAGGTGAGCGGTGTGGGATGCCTGTGAGGGGACTGGAGAGGCAGCAGGTCACCACAGGAGGCAGAGGACATACTCTGCTGCCTGACAGGTCTTGGGGAGAAGTGGAAGCTCTGCATCCCAGAGAGAAATAGGAGAAGGAAGAAAGAAACCTCAGGCTCCTGTCCCCACCTCTGCTCTCCAAAACTACCGTTCCTTTTCTAAGCCTCCCAAAAGCTTCATTGCTCTCTCCAGCCTACATCACCACATATCTGTTTCATGTACGCAGTTATCTAAACCCAGTACATTGCCTCTTTTCTCTTCCCATTACCCACGTGGAATCCTCATTGCAAATACTGACTTTTCCACACCAAGCAGAATGTCTTTAGCCAACTCTGGCTGTAACTACAACTTGGATGAAAGTTGTACAACCATTTAGTCATTTCCCCATCCTGTGGTGATGAACACCTCTGCTAAAGGAGGTTTCAGAACATCCCTCTGTTCACACTTCACTCTACCCTAATCCTTTGGCTAGACATTTTAATGAAACCTGGGGGAGAAGAAGGAGAGAAACGGTTACTGTCCTAATGATTCTGTAAAGTACATTGCATTTAATCCCTTCCATGGCCCCAAGACTGTTAGATCAAGACCTGATTGTTTTATTACTCATGTTCCCTGTAATGTCCATGCTCACACTGGCTGTGTCTGAGCTGCAGACATGCCAGGAGCTCAGGAGAAAGTGCCACACATGGACACTGTCAGCTCAGTCTGGACCTACACACACTGGGAGAATGGAGGTCAGAGACTTTACCATTAAAACAGTGCTTGAAAAACATTTTTGAGACCTTGAGCACCACAGGCAGACTCTTGCCTATCCGTGGCCACAATCTATTCACTGGGGTGAATTAATTTTGGTGGGATTGAATTGGATTAGACTGGACTGGGAGCAACAGATAGAGTGCCCTGCTATGCAGTGCCAACAAAATCTAATTATCTTCTTTTCTGCTTTTAATCTACCAGTCTAAGTTCCCTTGTCCTTTAATCACTTCCAATAAACCTCAGTTATACTTTTCTTTAGTCTCTTCATTATGTTCTTCTCATAGGATAAATGGATGTCATGGTTTTATATCTAGCACCAGACAGCGCTACGCTCTCATTTATTAATGAAGACAAAATTATGCAATAACAGCCATTTTAGATATGATATAGAAAGTCACCTTTCACATTGTTTAAAGATTTTTTTTTGTGTGTGTAAACAATGATGTTCATTGAGCCCAAATGAAGTGAATTAGTTGCAGGAAATCTAAGAAAGGTCTAGAGAAGTTGGGACAAATCCTTTGTCAAGTTATAAAACAATTTACTCCAGGTTTTTTTGTGATAATGAGTATATCATACAGATTTCTAAAGGCTTTAAATCAGCTAAAGCCCTGACAAGCCCTGAAACTACCAAGCATGGTTCTTGGGGTTTCCTGCACAAGGCTAGGAGTGGGACTAGATGATCCTGATGGGTACCTTCCAACTCAGCATATTTTATGTTTCTTTGATTTGAAATTTACTCTGTGATTTGACTTCATCATTTCCTGTTGAACATGACACCTTCTTAACCCTCTGCTCTCCCTTCTGTGTCCGTTTCCTTTCTTTCTCTTCCCCTTTGTCATTGGAGGCATAACACTTTTTCCATGTGACTCAATATTTGAAGCCAAAAATTGGTTTCAATTTTTTTTTGTTTTCCCTCCAAGCACTCCATTCTAAACTGCCTGCTTGTTCAAATACAAAGCATCATAGATCTTAAACTTTTCCTTGTCTCGTTACGTATTTTTCACTCTTCAATGTACTCTCAAGGAGATTCACATGTTTGCTTTTCTCTTGCAAGCTGTATGCAACCTCACTCTCAAGACCAACACTGGTGCCAGAAATCCTGCTCTTTGCTTCCTGTGGCATTCCACTGCTGCCATGGCTGAGAGCAGAAGCACTACAAGATGAAACGCAAATCCACGGGGCTGAGTGTAGTTTCTGAAGGTTTCAAACATCAGTCTCATAATGAAAGTAAGATATATGATATAATAACAAAACAAGATCTAAAGCTAAAATTAGACTTTTGGTTCCATTCTTGAAAAGCAGTATTTCTTCCTGGTAAAAATCAGAAGTCTGTTGAAAGCCCTTTCTGTTAGCTGCTGATGAACGCAAAGAGCAAGAGTGTAGGATTAAAAGCCTTTCCCTTCTCAAATGAACCCAAGAAAACTTAAGCAAGTGGCCTCTTTCACCCCAGAATTGTTATCCAGATACATGTTTCTCCTGTGGGAATGCAGCAAATAGAAACTGATCTCATGCTTGTCATTTGATGATTTCATCAGGATTTTTGATATGAAGCTTTTCCTCTAGGTCAGGGCAGAAAAGGAAACACAGATGGGAATATCAAGAGCATGCTCTGCTGTGGCTTGAGAAGATGCAGTCTCTCCTATTGTTGGAAGTTTTCTAAATGTATGCCTAAAATAAGGATGAAATTCCTATCAAAATGTTCACAGCCCCAGAAAGCACACTACTGTGGCTCCAGCTGGGAGTAAGGATACAAGCAGAACTGTTTGCTCTTGCTTTGTTATTTCTGGATTGGAATACAGAAAGATATTGAGTCTGTCCAAGAAACAGTGGGTGTTAAAGTCTTCAGTTTCCACAGATGATTTTAGGCTTGAAACAGTAACCAAGTCAGCAAAGCTTGAACATTTGGGTTGATTCAAGAGGGAATAATTTAAATGTATTGTTTATAAAAAACATCTGTGTTGCAGGGAAATATTTAATCCTTCAGGAAAAGAAATTAACAGAGGAACAAAGAGCAGAATTAAATCCAAGAAAAACTTAGATTTGTGATTACTTGCAAGCAGATTAAGGCACTCATTGGAATATTGGGCCCATAAGATGTTTTTCATCTTTAAGGGAAAGTAAGTTATTGAATGTCATGTGTGTGTGTGCATATATAATAAATACATAATGTGCTTGAAACAGGATTTCAGAGAGCTATTACGTATGGATTTTTTACTAATATGGAAAAAAATGCTTGAATTCTTTTTGCAGATTTAGTGCTTACTTTTCCATTCTAAAAGAGGTCCCCTAAAACATTAAGAGTAAAAACTAATGCCTCCATGTGACTCTTACAAACAGCACAGTAATTTGAGTAGCTGGAGAAAAAAAATATTCAAACAAAGTAAATAGGCCAGATATTTCAGGAACAAATAGAAATGAGAAAAAAACCCACCCACAATTGTTTGTTTGAGGTGGGTTTCTTTTTCAGGACTGAAATTTTAAGCTCATGCCCCTCTAATGGCAAGAAGAATATTTCGACCCAAAAGCTATGCCTAGATTACTGAGTGAAGCTTGCCTGAAGCTGCTGCCTGACACTGAGACCAAGTGGCACAGGACAGCCTGTATCCATACTATTAAACTCTCTTATCCTGTAAAATAGGGTGGCTGCAGCTACACCACACTTGGGAGCACTGCCTGGCCTAAGCTAGCTTCTTGGACTGTGCCTGAGAATCATTTGGGAGAGCACTTCTTGGCCAAAAGCAAGCCAAGGGGCATTTCAATAATTTAACAATATAAATAATCAAGTCCAGTGGTGTGCCCCGGCACTGCTTAATTTATTAGAGCAGACAGCTGACACGGCCAGCTGCTGATCCCTTAATAGCACAGAGAAAGCACAGATGGCCTTGGACTGCTCTGCTCTTCGAGCAGGGGTGCAGGAGTGTGCCATAGCATATGCAGGGCTTCACCAGGGGCCAGAGGAAACCTGCTGGATGCAGTGAAAGCCAGGGTTCATGCTGGTAGCAAAGCTGCTGCTTTCCAGCACCGCTGCCTCCCTCCCCTGCGGGTCATACAGGAAAACAAGACACTTTTTGCTTGGTCTCAAGTTCATGGAGGGCTGGAAGCCTGCTGGGGCACTGGAGGAGGGACCAGGGATGGTGTAGTCATCTACAGGCAGCTGCCCAGGGGTTGGAGGCAAAGCTCTCCCCTCATGGAGACCGAGCATCCCATGCCCTGCTCTGCTGCTGGGGCTTACTCACTCCGTAACACAAAAAAAACCTGGGGCTTACTCACTCCACATAAGCAAAAGCTCTGGTATATGGCTTTTGATTTATAAAAAGGTATAAAGCATTCTCTGCTGAGAAACACAGTTCAGCCCAGGCTTGGAGATGTGCATTTTTCCAGGGTGCAGCGTGTAGTCACCAGTAGGGAGCAGCTGCCCCAGGCAGGCAGTAGGATCCAAAGGAGCTTGGACACCCAGGGACCACTTTTCCAGGTAGCAGAAGCTTGTCAAGGAGCAGGGAGGATGCTGCTAGGACCTTTGTGTACTGCAGCAAAAAACAAAAGCAGGCTTACAGGAGGGGCTGCACTGTTTACTGCAATTTACATTTCTTAGTGCAGTTCTCAAAACAGGTGGCTTGTTTTCCTTCTGAGTAACAGTGTAAATATCTGTGGTGTGCTTTTTCCAAAAATTATCTACTTTTTAATAGAATAGTTTTGTTACTGGACTACTCTGATCATTAATTTTTAATGAATGTCTGGAAAGACAGCAATTGCTTTTTGTAGCAATTTGCTACTGGATAAATCCCAACTTTTTCTTCAAGAGTCTTGAAGAATTGTAATGAACTAAACCACAAACATTTAAATTACATAAAAAATTTTAAAAAAATATGCAAGGCAGCAGTGTATAGATGAGTTCCCAATGTGAGATTCAAAACGCAACTCTTTTGTGTCTGTTCCTCTGTTTTTGTCTGGAAGGAAAATAGGCAGCCCAGAGGAATTCAGCAGCCATTCCTCATTTGCCTCACAGCACTCTTGCTGTTAAGCCTCTATGGATGAGGCACATGCCATGAACCTCAACTCTTTCTCAACCACCCAGTTAAGACTGGCATTCCAAGCTCCTGGTCACCACTGAGGGCTGACCCTCATCACTATGGTCCAGCCTCACATCCATCACACCCTGGATAGTTTGACTCAATCCTCCTTCTGGAAAAGTCTGCCCTCCAGCAGTCTGTACTGCCAGCCATCCTCTGAGACAGGCAGCAGGGGCGCCACGCTAGGTATGTACATGTCTTCAGCAGCTTGTTTCAGAGATAGCCTTTATCTTGCTCCAAAGAATGGTGGGAGGAAGACCTCTGTTTGGACTTTTTCCTCATTCTCATTCATTTGCATTCACAAGTTACAGCTGTTTAGGTCACAGCTTATCCTTCAGAGTTTGCCATATCCCCGCAGAAGGATTAAAAGCTTTGAGTGGGGAGAGAGACACAAACCTCACACCACAGAATGTGGGATGGAGCCTGAGGAACCACCTAGATCCAGGATATAGGAAGTGTTTCTGAAATCAGTAGTGCAGGCATGACCTTAGATAATGTGTCTGCAAAACGTGGGGCTGGTCTCAGGCCGCTGACATCTATGGACAAATTGGCTTGCCTCAGCTGAAATAACTAGAAAATGAAACAATCCAGTGATACTCAGTGAATGAGCCACGATTGCCCTAAGTGTGTTGGATGTGGGCAGTGCCCAAGCCTGTGGAAGCTGCGATGGCACTGTGAATGCAGGTGCAGCCTCCTGAGCACTGTGTGAGGAGCCTCCACAGTAAAACACAGCAGGGTTGTTACACCTCCCTGACCTCCTGACTGCTGGAACAGATCAACACCAAGTCAATTGGAACAAAGGAAAAGCCCAAACATCTAAGACCTCAAGTAATTCTCTGGAGATCTAGGATGATTTCCTGGGAGAGATCCTGGGGATTTGTTAGCTGGGACACCTGCATTCAATTGAGATAAAAGCACTGCTCTCACCTAAGTAGAGAGCTTTCCGTTTGGGACTGTGTTCCTGAGAGTGCACCTGGAAGTTTCTGCCACTATCTTTATAACTAAGCTCATTGATCATCCCAGCAGAAGCATGTTACTGCTATTCCTGAAAAGCTCATACAATTACAAATCCTGCTGACATGACCTCTAGCAGTAAGGATGACTGAGGGTAAGAAGATAAAAAGCTGTAACAATTTTTATATGAAATAACCATGACAATTTATTGTGAAAATTCGAATCTGGATGTATAATGCCAATGAAAAATCAAAAGCAGTGAATTCTTTACACAGTTAAGTTTACAATATTTACAGTACTAAAAGAGGAGGCAATTATTTAGATTAATCCAATCCCTCTCAGATGCACCAGAGCACAGTTTTCCTTAAAATAGGCTGTATTCCCAGGAATCTGAATGAACACATGCCCATAAGCATGTAATTACATTTGCTGAAAAAGGAACAAAAGAAGCCATCTAATCTGATCATATTACCAACACAGAGCAAGGGTCTCATAAAATGTGAAATGGGAAAAGGTAAACCCCATGAATTTCCTCTCCGCTAACCCAGTTTGCTTTTAGTAACTGTAGCAAATAAAATTGTGAAAGATTAACAATTTTTTTTGAGGTTGGTAACATAAACAGGCTCTTGCTCCAAATTAGTCTGAAAAGCGCAGCCACTGTTTTTGCCTCTCTACAGATCGGAATGATTCTGCTCCTGCTCTACTCAGAATTAATAATCCCAGTAGCTCTAGTAACTGGACTACTGAAAGTCTGAGGCAGGCCATATAAAGGTCTGAGAAACATCCCAAATGCCCAGACCAAACAGAGTTTAAAAGGGAAGCGTTCTTCCTCACTCCTTAACTACCATTTTCTTGTTGCTGAGGAAAGAGGCAAGCCTTATAACTCCCAATATGATATCTCTGTACATTAAGTAGTTAGAATAAAGGCTAAATTCAAAACTAAATTGCTTGAGTAGAAATTCAAGACCTAATTTACTGTAATATTAGGCCCCTGGCTCCTATTCTCTTCAATTCATAAATGCAGATTGGCTAGAGGGACTGAAAAACACAAAGCAATAACATAAAATAAACTATTAAAGCAAAGGACACCATGTTCCTTTGATTCTCACATGCACCCACACACATACGCCCACACACACACAAAAGCTCCTCGGGAGTAAGAATTCTGAAATGTGAGAAGTCCAGTGTACAACAAGGCTGTAAAATAAACTTACCATTTTTTTATGTACATGTCCCACGTCATTAAGCAGCTTTTTGTTAAAAAAGGTCATGGCATCTACATGCCTTATTTTTTTTTTCCTAATGGAGAAGTAATTGCTTTTTCAATAGAAGTAATTTCAAGTCTTTTGCTATACACTGGGTGTCACATTGGACAAGTAATTTTGTGTTCCCACAACAGCAAATCAGAAAGACAGCAGAGCAGTAGAGTAACCAAAGGACAAACCTTTTAATTATTGCATAGAAAGCACAAAAAACTAATACAGTGTCCAGCTATTGATTCCACAGTGGAACCCATTACACCTCAAACTCTCTTGCAACAGTTCATGTCTACATTGCTTTTAAAAGGAGTACAAAGGTCTAGAAAGTCAAGCAAGAAAGTTGTTAAGGTTTGATTTTACAGTAAACCATTAAAAAAATTAGACTGTTTTCCCATTTGGAAATAATTTCTTGATTATGTCAGAGGCCTGATTTGCCCTTTAAAGTTTTCCTGCCCTAACCAGCCCTTAATTCAGGCATCTAAATTCAGTTGTGCTTCCCATTCACCAACCCTCAGCTCAAGTGGGTGAAGTTTTCCTGGATAGCATTTGCCTTCTCAGCATGTTATAGTGATAACATACCCGTGTTATACACTAAACGGGGAATTGTCTGCACCAGCAGAAAAACGGCTCCCACCAGTACTATTATTCCTTGAATTTTTAATTTTTTTTTTTTAATAAAAATGTAGCTGTCCAGAAGCCACAGTGAACATACTCTCACCTTCCTCTTTAAAATATTTGGTGTTTTTGGACAATTCTCCTGCCAGCCCACTGCTGCAAGCATATGTCTGTGTTACCTGCAAAGAGAGAGAGAAGAGAATTCCAGCTGCACCATTTGCACAAGAATGAAGACATGGTTGTACATGGAAAACAAAAGAGAGAGAGCAGATAATTCCAGCTACACCATTTGCACAAGAATAAAGACATGGTTGTACATGGAAAGCAAAGCAAAGCTTTCGGAACCAGAAAGGCTTGAACAGTTCTGAACAGGAGAGAAAGGACTGCAGTTCTCCTACTTAAAGGCAGGGAAAAAAAGAGTAAGAAAGTCTGAAGCTGTCACGCCCATACTGGATGCTACCGTGCAGAACTGGATTCGGTGTTGAGCTCAGATTGCAACACTCCCCACCTGTCATAGAAGATGCTTTACAGCACTGAGAGGAAGAGCTGAGGAAAGCCAGCTTACACCAGTTTTATTCAAAAGCATGTGACCCCTCCCAGTGATTCTCCAATGTTGGGGTAAAGCTGATGTTTGGCTAAGTCTGCTGAGGAAGAGAAAAGGACTTAAAGTAGGTTTATTACTGTGTTCTCCAGTTTAATTTCTCTCCTTGTCCGTGTCCTCTTTCCCAAAAGTGTCAAGCACTTGGTGGTTGGAAATAGTCTAGATCCTTTTGAAGAAGACAGTTGATTTTCACAATGTAAATTGGCAGTCATAAGCTTGCAAAACAGAAAACAAAAGGTTGATATTGAAAGCATGCAAATACATGATTTCCAAATACATGATTTTACAGAACAAGCAGAGAAGTTTTTACAGAATAAATCAAAGCAATGAAAATGGAAAAAAGAACATGCTGAAACCCATACTTCAGTATTTAGATAAACTACATACAAAACTTAAAGCAAATTTTGCAAGTCATTCACTAACTGGTTGTTCAGATTCCATGACTTTTCGTAAATAAAATGACAAATAAATAAGATAAACATCCAGATGCAGCACGTCATTTTTCCTATCTCCAAATCCAAGTCCAAAACAAATTACTTCTCATCTGTGCTTGGACTCAGAATTAGAAATATGTAGAGCTGGTTCACTTTTGGCTCAAGGGATTGGCTTTCAATTGACTTGCTGAGTTAGAGAGTAGCAATAAGCTTCCCGTTTGTAGGATATAATCTTAAACTTGGCACTTGCTCTCCTTGCAGTCCTCTGGCACAACGGCATGTATTCAGGCTGCCTACTTTACTTGCCTGACACGAGTGCCGAACATCTCAAAACTGGTTGCCTGGCCACAGCAGGCATCATTAATAAGATAACTCAGGGTACCCAGCTTAGGGCTACTTAGCCAATGGAAAGAGACAGGCCTGAAAGAAGGTTCCTGAAGAATGATTCAAAGCACTAAAGAGGATGCCAACTTCCCCCTGTGGCCTGTAAGGTCGCTAACAATGAAGAAATAGTCCTGAAAGTTTCCTCGGGAATGCTACACTGTAGCTGAATGGACAATTGTCTGAAGGAGAGGAAAAGGTGCACTCCCAGCAGGAGCTTCTCTGAAAGTTTTGCGTTAAACATTTGTGTCTGCACGCGCTCAGAAAGAGGAGCCTTCTCCTGTGGGTACCACAGCACCTGTGGTTCCTGAGCCACCCGGGGTCTGAGCCCTGTGGTTCCCGTGCCGCCTGCGGCAGTGGAGCCCAGCGCCGCTCCAGTGAGCCCTGGTGCCCTGCAGCCCCAAACACAGAGTCCCTGGGGAACCGAGCCCCCTGCCCCCTTTTCCCAGGGATGTGCTATTTGTTGCCTACTTGGAGGTCGCCTAGCAGAGCCCATTTTCACACCATCTCACGTGCTACTGCAGCACAGTGGAGACGGCTCCCTGAGCAATTATTTAGGTAGCTGAAGTAAACAATATTACAGCCACCTGCTGCAAACAGCAGCTGACGCACTGCTGGCAACACAGCAAAACTTTGTTTTGATACATCCTATAACATATATGGGTCTACATCTATATATATACACCAAAAATATGAATATACACATTATATATTTAAATAATTTATAATATGTAGATTAAACATTACATCATACATGTTGCAAACAACTGCATTCATTATAAATATTTTCATTTCTGTATAAATAATATATATAAACTGCGATCTTACTCATGCAGAAAAATTATAATTCAAAGTTTCTTTCAGACTTCCTGGGCTGCATTCTTTAAAGAACATGTCACTTCAAGAAAACCTTGATCCCACCCCCTGGAATGAGATCAATAAATTTAATTATGAGTTTTGACAAAGTATAACATTGCAGTGAAAATCTCATCAAGAGTTGGAATGATGTAAAGCAATCAGTTGAACTGAACCTCTACTTCCTCTGCTTCCATTTTTGAGCATGAATAAATGTAACATAAATGTAGACCAACCATAATTCTTGAAGCATCTGCAATCTCATCTTTCTAGTTTTTTGTTTAATTTCTTTCATTTTATGACTTTCATTTGGTTTTCCCAGTATTGCTATTCTTATTCAGTATAACATACTGGCATTGTACATCAAAAAGTTGTAAAATGTACAAATAAATTTCATTCATAGTTACAGAAAGTTACACTAAAGCCAAACTGCTCTGCCAAATAATAGCCTGTAAATATCAAAGTGAATTTTACTCTGTTATTACAGACAAATATAGAACAATTTACCTGGAAACAGTGGATACTCCAAGTTTATATCATCACTAGCAAATACAGAATGCTTACTTGAAAACTAATGTTTTTAAGTAAGCTTTAGCAGTATTCTGCTCATTTGATGAAGTCACAAACGTTTTTCAGGTTGCTGTTAGAATGACAGAAAGAGAAGGCTATGGACCCTACAGCCCTTTTCTTCAAAAGTATGCAAAATGTGACCTTATATTCTCTGCCCTGTGTCAGTCATCTTATACTCACTCACTGCATCTTTTCTAGAACTTGTCTTCATGTTTCTATTTTCCCATGAAATAGCACTTTCTTCTGTTGTGAAGCTGGGTTTTTTCAGAAAAAAAAAATCAGAACATCTGTGTCAGTACCAATATTGTTTTGTAGGATATTATGGGTTTTGGCCACAGATTATGTTCCCCCCCAAGCTACTTGCTTGGCCCCAACCTTATCAGCAAATTAAAAAACCCTAAATACCTAGATGTCAAAAATGTCTGCACCATAAATATAATTCCCTAAATCAAGGACAGCAACCAGAGGTCATGAAGAAAAATCGAGATGATACAAAATTTGGCTGCGCACCTGCTTAGCGACACAAGTTGCTTTGCGCTCAAAAACCAGCAAGCCTACTGCAGAGAGAAGGGTGTAACTTACAGTTATAAAATCATGCCATTCAAATGGCAGAGGTGGTCAATACAGAAAATTACATTTGAACATTATATCATAATGTAAGATGATTGACATCTGCTATCTATTCCTGCATCTTTTATAAAGCATCACTGGTGTTCAAAACAGTATGCAACAGCTGAGTTGAGGTAAGGTGAAGATCTGGTTTTTACACAGTCAGTTGAAGCACGGCTCATACTCCAAGATATAAAATATTGTGAATTGTATTCTGTCTGCAGGCTCACTGATTTGCCTCTTCAGCCATGCCCAGCTGAGGCATGAACCATCCTCATTGATGCATCTTTGTGCCAAGACATGTACACCTCAGGGTCAGTATCCTGTGTCTATGATCTCGGCTTGCTCACAAGTAACTACCAAGTCTTTCAATTATTCCACCTCACAGCTGTCTGTCCTCATTCAGGCTTTTAATGGATTCATCATACAAAAACATTGCCCAGACTAATATTAATCTTCAGTGCCACGGAGGTCTGAAATTTGATTGTTGTGGAAATTCCTCTGGCTTTGCGGCATTTAAATTCTCAGCCACAATCCCACGTTAATGTAGAAGTTATTGTGTCTTGAATAGGTTTGTGCTTTACCAGAACAATGTTAGATTAGAGCTTAACACTTCAGTGTTGCTCAGCTTCTTGTCACATGCTTTTTTTTTGCAAAATTAAGTCCAGCTTTATCTAGTACATACTAATGAGCCCAAGCTGCTTCTGTTTACATGTCAGGAGTTTTCTAAGGCTACTGTTACAGGTTGGAAAGTCTATTGTGTATTGTGTCCAAAAGAAAAAATAAAAAAGGCAGAGTGGAAAATTAAATCCTTAAGTAAAAAGACAAAACTAAGAAAATTCCCCAGACCTCCAAAAAAGTGCTTGCTTATTCAGGCCTCATATGTTGCCAGCAGACAACACATTGATAAAACCAATTTTGGACTATTTAGACTTGAGCAAAAATTGCGTGAGTTTAGGGAGTCAGCACGAAAATCACTGGCATAATGACAAGTTCCAGCAATAAGAAAATTCAATTAAATCATTACACAGAAACATAAGCACTGATGGAGTTTTCATGGCTTTAATGATGCCAGTATGGAGTTCATGACCTTCTATGAAAAATGTGTTTAACAATGATGGGCTGGGCCACTGAGTGCCATTATTTATTTAAAGTCCTAAAAGGGAGTTTGTTGTTCACTCTGGATGAGTTTTAATCAGCACTAAAAAATGTTAGCCTAAACAGAAGATATGTCTCTGCCTTTTTCAGCCTCCCCTTTACAAGCGCAAGAGAAGAAAAAGCAAATACAAGTTTTGCAGCATTCTCACATATGAAGAACTAGGCAGATGCTGCTGAATGAAGAGCAGAATTCAGCTCTATCCATAGGTCATGGCAATACTTTCAGGGATGTGGGAGAAGCATTATTTTCTTACTTCAACAGTTGCTAAGGAAGCTGTCAAAGTAGAAAGAGAACAGGTGAACTGGGGTTAGGGTGTACAAGAGAAAGACTCATGTATATGGGAAAAGAAACACAGCAGGAAGTTCCTGTGTTTAGAAGTAAAGCATGACCGAATAAATCCAACGTATAACTGATGAGGCATTTAGTGGTGGATAGCTGAAAGTCATAAAGCCTATGCCTGTTCTTGTAAATCAAACAGCACCAAGGCACATTGCAGATTTAACACCACTAGACTCCACTCCTTGCACCATTAAATTGTTAGTGATCTCTGGTATAGTTCAGGAGCATTTCAGCTACTCAAAAGTTTCCAGTTAGGGTTCAAAAGTCAGCAGGGATTGTCAGCTGGCATACAGCAGCTTGCAGCACAGAGGAGGATGGCTTAGCAGTGTGGATGCAGCGTGTCCCACGCCATGCAGCAACAGCACCAGGCGGAGTTCCCGTTGATGTAGCTACAGCTAGAAGCTCCATCTCTGTTGCTCCAGTCACAGGAGTCGTACCTGGCCTCATTTCTTCTGCTCCTGAAGAAAGACAGCAAGAGGTGATGAATTTCTGCCCCAACCCATTGTTTGAGAGTGCAAGATACTGCCATTTATTGCAGCGCTGAGTTCTGGGTGTATGGTCAGAGTTTTTACAAGAAATTGAATCAAAACCAGAAGAAAATGTCAGCTGCATGTGTCACGAGACTACTTGCGTGGTTATCTTTATTTCATTTGGTTTATTTCAGATCAGCTCTTGAGAACACTAAGTACTTTGGACTCCATATGAAGTCCTCAAGTCAAAATTTTATTAAGATAAAATTGAACTCCCTCTTTAGGGAGTACACAAAATGAAATCCAACACCAAGAAAAAGAGAGAATTACTTACTTCTGTACTCATGGGAGAAGTGAAATGCTATTAAAAAAATGCACAGTGGGTAAACACAGCTCCTCACATTCTCTCTCAAATTGTATTTTATTAGGGTTAATACTACTCTTGAAGTTGTTGTGCAGAGCTAGGGAGAAAACACTCCTTAGCTTTCAAAAAATTGTGCTCTGCAGCCTTCAGAGGATCTCTTGATTTTTGAACTTTCATTGTCTCCACCCACTGTTCTTCCTGCAGACAGGACCCTTGTTTGGGTGTTTATTGAATAGATATATGTCATCCTGCCACATAAATACTGTTCTATTGACATTTCCTATGCTAAATAAACCTTTATTTGACTGTTTAAAATTCACTGTGCAATAGTCAGTGTTTGTAGAAAGGTGTTAAATAAAGAGATGGAGGAAAAAAGAAAGGGAGAAAAATGCTTCAGGCAAAGTTTTCCATCACCTTCTTCTTACTGTAATTATTACCAGAAAGCATAGCAAAAAATGGTCCAGAGCAAAATGATTTATCTAATGTGATAAAGTAACAAAGATCTGATGCTGGTTTTCTGATATTCATCAGTATAGTAAGAAGAAAGTCAATTTCTAAGTATTCTACACCCTTCTACTTCCTGTGTAAATGACAACACAGAAGAGTAGGGACTGATGCACTTGGGAATGTTAACCTTATTTCCTACCAGACCCTGATGCAGCCAGTTTTCAATGTTCCCACTTCCAAGGAAGCACTCCATTGTGCTGTTTTCATCAGCATCCCTGTTCTCAAATGTCTGCACGCTCCAGGGGACAGTTTCCAGTCAAGGCAGTTTGCTCAGGAGGATGCTGTATATTGTGCTGACCATGCCCTCTACTCCCTCTTTAAAGAGCAGAGAGAAACATCTGTGGAATAAGCCTGATTTCCTGAGGAGCTAGAAGTTATAGAAGCTATTACTAAGAGAAGCAAGGCAAGAACAGAGAAAAAAGTAGGATAGGTCCAGGAGGGGACATAGGAGAAAAACAAGCCCTGAGTTGCTGTGCTTTTTATACATGTAGAGGGATTGCCATTTAAATGTTGATGTTTGCCAAAGTAAATCAAATATTTATTAAGGAAATTGCCTGCTTGGGTGGAAAACTGGAGCTCTTCAGAACCAATGATGTGTTTACCTGGGGCAAATGGAGATTTTTTTTTAAATAATCACCCACTATAAACAAAAGTAAAACCCAAACCTTGATACAGCACAGTCAGAGCAATTACTCTGCACTGCAGCATTTGGAAATAACCCACATATTCCGATATTTGATATCTAACATAGCTCATCTTCCCACTTGCACTACTAAAATAAGCTGCAACCACTGCTATATGTAATACAAATAAAACAGGTTGTGTTGCACAATGTTCTGATGGGAATAATTTCTGCTTTGTTTTACTGCCTTGCAGCAGATTGTCTTTCAAGTTTTTGCTGCAATGCCAGATTACACCTGATTGAAATATAAAAAAACCCCACCAGCATGTTCTCGCCAGGAACCAAAATCATTTAATCTAATTGCTGTGGGTTTTTTAATGCATGAAGAGGAACCATGCCATTTTAGTCTGAAATGCCTTTACAAGAAAACAAAACAAAACAAAACAAAAAACACCCATAAAAACTTCTGTGACAAATTCCCCATGTTTGTTTGCTTTGAAACAGTCAGACTTTATCAATTCTGCCCCAGTAACATCTCAGTTGCAGAGAAATGCAGAGAAGGCAGAATACAGAGAAAATCAAATGATAATTGCATCTATGTCTTTTTACTCTTTACCCAGACTGGAAGATGTTCCCACAGATATTTTGTGAGACTTTTCCCTGCAGCTAGTTAGGTGCAGAATCACCTTGAGTTTCCAGTCTATTTGTGAGGGTCCCTGAATTTGACATAGGAATGCACACTTATGCACTTCTGTTATGGTTTGAGCCTGGCCAGAACTACCCAGGCTTGCTCCCTCCTTGTAGCCCATGAAAATTGTTGTGGTTTGAGCCAGGCAGGAGGCCAGGTAAACATGAAAACTTACCCGGGCTCACTTACTCCCCCTCCTCGGAGCCAGACAGAGGAGAGGAGAGAAAAAAAATTCAAAGCGTTCATGAGAGACAAGAACTCGAAAAAAACACAGGCAAAACAGGCAAACTTCAACCTAAGAGATATAAGGGTAAATTTATTACACTAAAACTAACAGGAAAAGATAATAGGAAGTAAAACGAGCTTTGGAGAACACCTTTTTCCTCCCCACTCCCTCCTCCCTGCTTTACCTCCTACCCAAATGGCGCAGGGAGACAGAATTAGGGGTTTTTTTTAGGTCAGTTCATCATAGTTTAAGGATTGGAGTCTTCCCCTGCTGGACGGTGGGGTCCCCTCTGGAAGGCAGTTCTTCAGGAACTACTCCCCTCAGAAAGGTCCATCTCACAGGCAGCCTTCTGCTGACTGCTGCAACCTCAGTCCACTCCCCGGGCAGCAGCGGCCCTCACACTGCTGCGGCGTGGGTCACTCCTCCACAGGATGCAGTCCTTTCAAGAATCCCCCTGCTCCTGCGTTTGCAAGTGGGTCTCTGCACACCTGTGGTCCTCCATGGGCTACAGGGGGGGAATATCCCGCTACACCATGGTCTCACCACCGGCTGCAGAGGAATCTCAGCTCCGACGCCTGCACCTCCTCCCTCTCCTTCCAAACTGACCTTGGTGTTTCCATGTTGTTTTTCTGCTCACATCTTCTCACTCACTCCTCCCTTCCCTAGCTGGAATTAAAACTGTGCAACCAGGATTGTTCTGAATTCCTTCTTAATTATCACAAAGGCGGTACCACTTTTTATTCAGCTAGCAGCATGTCCATCTTTGCAGCCAGCCAGACATTGGCCCTGCAGGACATGATGGTGGGGCTGTCGAGCAGCTTCTCACAGAAGCAATCCCTGCAGCCCCCCTGCTGCCAAAAACCAGATCTTGTAAAACCACAACAACTTCTCAGAAAAGGCTTGGGTTGAGAATATTTAAACATTAGCTATATATCACAGAGTTTTCAGACACTTGAATAGCAGGTTAAATATAATAAGACTTTGAAAAATAAAGAATTTTTTTACAGCTTTCCTTCTTTGATGTCATTATTTCTGTAGTTTCCCATGCAGTTATTTGTTATGTTTTGGACCATGATCATGAAAGTTCTGTTGTTCATGGTCAAGGAAATAATTGTGAACAGATGGAATATTTTATGACCACTGTTGTTGCAGGGTCATACAATAATTTGTTTGAATGACCATCAGAGCTGAAATGTTTCTCTTGTCAATGTGAGTTGACAGATGCTTTGTCTTTGACCCTAGTAGCCTGCATAAGGACTGGACAGCAACAATATTAAAGAGGTGACAACTGCATTTCCGAAGTTATTGTAATAGTTATATCAGGGTTCCATTGCTCTTTTCTTGCATTAGCTTGTCTACCTTCCTGCTTCCACCTCCTTTATAAATATAGTTACCTTTATTCAGGCTTATGCTTCTGCCCCTCCAAACTACAGGTTCTCTACCAGCCCTCTCAAACGCAGCAATTATTACCTCTTTTTTCCAAACAAATCCTTACAGTTCAAGCCATGCCAAACCTGTCCATCCCAACTCTCTGCATCCCAGTCAGGACTGCAGCTTCCTGGAGGAGTTCTTGGCACTTTGCCTCACCCAAGCCTTAATATCTTCTCACTTTTTAGCCAGCTCCCTCTACAGCTACCCAGATCACTCAAAAAACCACTCTTCACCAGATATAACTAGGGCTTATCCCTTCCTGCTTCCATTCTTGGTGTGACCTACCAGCTGCACCAATATCCCCCAACAGAACTGTGCCCCTGCCACCACCACCCTACACCGGTGCTGCCCCACTCTCACCTTGAACATTTTAAATAGAAGTGGTATTCATAATTATTTTTTAAAGTTTTATGATTTGATATACTTTATATTATTATCTTCTAAGCTCTGTCATCAAAATTCCTGAAGTGGCAGAGGGTGAAAGCAGTAAGGAAAAAATTCTGTCTGTGCACCAGCACAACTCAACCAGATTTGTGCTCCTTCTATTTTTCTTGTTTAATGAAGGTTGATGAAATGTGGCCCAGTTGTATACCCGTGAAAACTGTATCTCATTAGTTGATAAGTCTTATAAATGTGTCAAAGACTGTTACTTGCATTAATGTGCTAAGGAAAGGCTTTTATAATCATTACAAGATAATGAAGACATTGTGATCTCAGTTAAATCTATTCTGGGAAGATCTAATGAGCCAAAATTCATCTAAACTAAAAAATTTGAAGGCTATGTGTCTTGAGAGTTTGAAAAATGTAATGCCTTATGAGCAATGCCCAAACAATGTAACACAATGAATTTTGAGTAGCATTTAGATGCCAAGAAAAGGCAGAGCATTCTACTTCAAAATGAAAAATGCCAAATTACAGATTTCTGTAAATTCCAGAGCAATGAGAATAGTAATGAGATAAATGACAGGAAAGGAGTGAAAGGAGAAGAAATTAATCTCTTAGAACCTTAAGGTACAATGATTTGCATGCAGTTTTTTTCTGGGTTTACCAGAACTTTTACTGGAAAAATTTAAGGAACTCTGTGAAGATGTTACAAAACCTGTACAGCACTTTTTCACCTAGAAAAGCATGCTGCAGTAAAGACTATAGGAAAAACAGGGAAGTTGGAGCAGTACCCTAGAATTCTTCTGCTTTTGAAACTCAACTTTGGGGCCTCCATATCCTGACCACAGGAGATGCCCTAGCAGAAGCACCGTCTCACTTGCAACAACCCCACACAAGAAGACATGAGTTTCCTTTGGCCACTTTCACATCCCACTATTCCTGAAAACAATGATCAGCAAAACAATGAGAGCGGCAAAAAGTGCTTTGAAAGCAGTAAGACTGCCCAACTCCAAGCTGGATTGACAGCCAGAGAGAAGTAGTGGCCCTGTGCATTATGACTGCTCAGCATAGAGAGTGTTGTGTGATCATCACTGCTCCATCTTCACTGCAGCTGCACCTGACACTTGTAATGGCATGAAAGTGTCAAAACGGCAGGCTTTCTTCTAGTCAATAAAGCAATCAGAGGTACCCTTAGGCTACACAAGCCCTGAAACTCCTGGAAACAAAGTTAATGGAAGTATGTGGTGCAGGCTGTATTCTGTCAACAACCCACAGGTCTGGAACTAGAATGATGCATCAAAAACTATTTATGTCCAAGCAAGCAACTGTGTGTGGTAGGACAATCTGTCCTGAGGATCACCTCATACTCAAATAACTCAGATGTTGGCACACAGCACCGCAGTTGCCATCTCTTACTGCTGCCCTACAAATACACTGTCGCACTGCTGCCTTTTCCTCCTGCCATGCTCAGAGTTGCAAGTAAATAATGTTGCTCCTCTTGCTTTCTCCTGACCAATCCTCAATGTTGGCTCCTCCATACAACTTCTGAAGCAGTGAGAGTAAATGACATAAGCTCAGAGTAACTGCAGCTGAAAAGGTGTTACCTTACCTGAGGATTAATGCAGTACTGCAAAGATGCTATGGAAATTGTCATGATCTTAGCTGGGGACAGCTTGGCCTTCCCATTGTTCAAAGTGAGAACAGGTCATAGCTGTTCTGAAAAAGGATAAAACCTAGGAATATAGTTGCATTATTTAATGAAAATATCTTCTGAAAACGTAACACCATGAAACCAATAGTAATAAAATAAGCCTTGGTAATTCTGTACTAGCTAAGCCAGCCAGAAGGATTCTGAGAAGGATTTTCACTGTTTGTATTCTCATAAATTGCTACTTCCTAGGAGTAGTATTCTAAATACAAAAAAAAAAAAATCTTGACTAAGGACTTTTACAATATCCCCATAAACCTGTAAAGTAACAATGCAAACACTGAAGCTTTTTTTTTTAAGTGTATCCCAGAATGCTGACGTGTAGAGTGGAATTATGTTCTCAGGAATAAATCTCTGGAACTAGCTCTGGATCTATCCATTTATGTCATATTGCATCCATTACAGCAGCATTTGAATACCTTCCAACTACTACAATACAAATAACAATTTCTCCTTTTCCACAGTAGGGCAGTGTTCGTATTCATGTTCATATTTGTGTCTCTGCTGTCTGTACAGTGTGTGTCACAGCTTGATGGTGTCTCTGGGTACAACATACAGTAGGTATAATAAGAAATAACAGAAGTGAACCAATAGTTGGTTTGTCTGGTAAGACTGTGTGTACATACAAGCCTGGGAAACTGAATGGGTAAATATTGCACTTGCTTTTGAAAGCAAGTATTATTTATCACACCAGCATGTCCCTCATTTTGTAGAGGCAGATTATCATCTCTATTGCTGAAGATTTCTTGTCACACTGATTCAATCCCATGTGCATCTCCTTCCTTCTAAGATAAACCCTCCATGAAATACTGGCAGTGAGATTTTGATTTTCACAGTCATTTAATAAAAAGTACTTCATTATTCATTCTATTGGAGTCTCTCTGGAAATAGCAACCTCTCTTTTAACAGGGAGATGCTTCAGTTGTAAATCATAGGATACCAAACTGGGAACATAAAACTTGAAAAGAACCTTTTAATTAAGACGATGGATGAACAATTCATAATTAATTATTTGGGAATTAATGCCACCTCAATTTATCATCAAACATTTGCAAAGGCAATACATATACTTGTACGCCTTTTACAGTCTTCACAGTCATTAGGGTCACTACTGAATGCTGGCCCAATTCACTACAATATGACAGATGTAGTCAGGTCATTACTCCTTTATTGACTTCTCCACAAAAATTGTATGAAGGATGATGTCAGTGATGATCTAAATGTTCAGCTTCTTTAGGGATAAAAGGACCAGGAAATTCAAACTTTGGGCCTATTTATTATTTCAGTGTAACTAGCTGTAAATTGTTATGTAATGTTTTGTGGAATGTCTGTATGTACAGTTTGAAAATAGTTTGATATTATGAATTCCCTGTGTTTAATTCATGAAGACTGCAATTTCACTTCATATACAGTTTTCCTTCCCTCACCATTGATTGTTTTATCTCCTCATTTTTATTTTGTACTGAAACCCTCAAGGGTGGTGATTCAGGGCTTATAGCTGAGCAGGGATGCCATCTTTCTGCCAGCACATGTCACATAAGCTGTTATGGAGACATTCAGTACCTACGCACTGCTAACTTTCTCTCTCATATAACCACTCGTGCAGCATCTTAGGAGCATTACCGAGGTCCTTCCTCTACCAGGGTCACCATCCCATGTATGTGCACCATCACATACATCACTTCTGACCATGTGGTGGGACTGTATTCGTGCATCAGGTCTCCTAAGCAACTTCACGCGCACACCTCAGACCACAGCAAGAAGATCCTGAGCGTGTCAGCTGCAAAAACTACAATTCATCCACAGTCTCATGATTGAAAGCCCACTGAATCTTCAGAAGTGAGACTGTCAGGGAAGAGGCTGTGAGCTCCCAGAGCAATTCATCCAGTCCACTTCAGGCTCTTCTCATCTCCAGGCTTAACCCCGTGAAAGAAGGCGTGAGCGTGAAATCCACAGAATGGCTGAACTCTTCCAGTCACTACATTTTTTTCATCCTCTGTTCACAGGGAAATCTCATGGGCTGAAATGTCCATTAACACACTGGTCAGCTGCTTTCCCAAATCCGAATTTCAAGAGAGAAGTAACAAAGCAGGGAATTACTGAGTAGGGATCTGGATTATCTGAGAAGGCCAATAAAAGTTTTAATCGACACAGAAAATTTTGGTCTAAGTATAGAAACAGAGA
Source organism: Atrichornis clamosus (assembly GCA_013400975.1). Classification (NCBI taxonomy): domain Eukaryota; kingdom Metazoa; phylum Chordata; class Aves; order Passeriformes; family Menuridae; genus Atrichornis; species Atrichornis clamosus. The sequence continues at coordinate 60,239 of WBMZ01005229.1, forward strand.
TGAGTCCAGGAGAGGAGGATAGTTACATGCCAGAACAGAGACCCTGAAGGAAAGGAGATATTATTGCTGCACAAAGAGGATTCTGGGCACTCCAAGCCCAAGGACAGTTCCAAAGGAGAAAACTGGAGTACATGTATATGTGGAGACACTCTGGTTCTGATTTCTTGTGCAAGGTAACAAAGAATTACCATTTTCTAGAACACTTGCTGCTTGCATCTCCACACAGTCAGAGCTTTGAGAAAGAGTGAGCAACAGTGTGTGAGGAACACCAAGGGATCATTATTGTTCCTGGCTAGTTCAGACAGAAGTATTTAAGACCTGTTTCTGACAAAGATGCCCAGGTTTCTCAGACGAAGTTTATCAGAGACCAAGGAAACCACACCAGAATTACTCAAGCGGTAGAAAGCTTAAAAGGACACAAGATCAACAGGAGCCATCCCAGCAGTGTAACATATACCCAGCTTATTTTAAAAGTTTGATTCAAAGTTCACATTTTTCCATCCTTCAGGATTCTCAGAATGTCTGAGTCAAATGCAACCCAGATAATGAGACCCATAAGCAGCAATGAATGAGTTCTCAAAGAAAAATACACTTGCGTCCAATGTTATAAACCTAGTTTCTGTACGTAGGCATTTAATTTAGATTTGCCAAAATATTTTGAGGGTTTCCAACACTACTCTATATCAATGTTTGCCATACATGAGGTTCTCATGCAACTTTTACTCAGACTGAAGAGAAAAAGATTAAGTTAAGCCTTCAGGATTTGTGGGAATTTATGTCTCACAATTCAACAGCATTTACATGTTACGTGTAAACAAACTCCTTTGGGCTTGCATGCAGCTAGGATCTCCTGGAAAAGCTCCTTTATGATTTGGGAATGTTTAGTGGAGGAAATCTGAGGGATATATCCATTTGTCTAGAGTTTCTGTACTGCTGAACATGCAAAGGTTCCTGAGTTTTGTTGCCTGTGCATAACCCAACTCCACAGCACCGGCTCAGCCAAGTCTAGAACTAGATGGGGCTGCTGGAGATTTGCTGTAGAACAAATCTCGTATGTCCAAGCTTGGTGTTCCTACACGTAAACAAGTCAGCGGTACCCCCACAAACAGCAGATCCAACTTTCCTCAACAGCAGACGTCTTTCTGTGCATTTACCTCACAATGCATAAACATATTCTTCTGACATTTCCAAGGCTCAGATTTCACCTTTCCTGCCCAGAAGCAAAAATCAGCTTCCCATAGATCACCAACAGTCAGATCCCAAGGGCATGAGCTGAGAATATACTGAAGGCAAGTTGACATGACTCACCTCCCTCAGCTCTCACATAAGTTTTTTTGAGGAAAGTTGTTTTCCTTCTTATGCCCTCATTCCTAGGGAGACCTCCACTGTGGGTCCTCAGGTACTTCCACACAAGGACAAACCACAAGGAGAGCAACAGCCAATGTTTCTATGCAAACACCAACATAGGAAACCATTCCCACTGAAATAACATAATGGAGGTAATTACACAGAGGAGCTGGGTCTGATTCATCATTAGGAAAATGAAATAAAACAAACTGATGATGCTCAAAACACTTAATTTTTTTTCATTAGTCATTTCTACTGCAACAAACATATTATTTGTTCCCTTAAATTGTTTTTTTTTTTCTCTAAGTTGGCCAAAATATTTGTGTCTGGAGTACTTCGGTATCCCTGGCTAAGCCAGTAGAATGGCTTTCCAATAATGTCTGTGGACAGATATAATAGCTGGAATGAAAAACAAAATGTTGATGCTGGCCTATAAGCAGGAGTCAGGCTTTCAAGGTCAGCGAGAGGTAAGTGGTTTGTTTGTTCTCATGGGGGTAAGTATTAAGCCTCTGAGGCTTAGAAGGGAATTAAGCCCAGATGTTTCATTTTCTAAGGAAGAGATGTACTCAGCAAGCTATTCTATAATCAGAGGGGTCACATTCATTTCATTGCCACCTAAAAGAAAGAGATATGTTGTTTTCTGAGAGAACAGCTGCAGATAAAGATCTCTCCATGCTGCAGTTTTTTCACTTTGTTCTCACCTACCTTTAAATACACAGCAGAATTACCTAAGCTTGTATCTATGTTTGGTCTAAGGTCAATGGAGGCAGACAGAGAACTTAGCTCAGATGCTAGATTGGACCTCTGTCTCCTGGAGATGCAGGAGATTCAGTGACTGTAAAGGAAGTACAGGCACTACAGCTGGCAGGATAAGATTGATTGCATAAACACAGGTAGCAGTACAAAGGTTTGTCGGGTAACTCAGGGGCACAGCTGCTTCCCTGGGTTGAACAGAAACCCATAAATATGGCTTTCAGCTTTAGATCCCACCTTGTGGATTAAAGACCTAAAAGTCATGCACCTATGTCTTCTACTACATCTGTCTTTTTTCCCCCTCTCCTCCCTATTAGTCAACTCCTCAATCAGTTTCAGGTTTCACAGATCTAATGTTGATCCCTAATGAACTACCCTAGAAAACCTCAGGCACCCTGATACTAAAGAGCACATGTGGCTCCTTGGCTTCAGAAGACTTACAAGCAGTTCAGATGTCACTCTTAGTTCAAAGCTGTGCCACCTAGGACTGTGCTAGCCACAATGGGTGATCTATATCCTTGGCTGTTAGAAGAAACTGCTGAGACTGAGTTTGCTGGGTTGCAATCCACCTGTGCACCTAACTCAAAAGCCAGTACCATCTCCTGTCCTTGTGTCCAGAACATTCTGTAGCTTTTGGACCAGTGTAATATGCATCTTGTCGTTCTGAGTTTGTGAGCAATGCATTGCAGGGTCAGGCAGCCTCCCTTTCTTTGGAGCAGGTGTACATGAGTGCACACCTAATCTATAACCTGCACTGCTTCCCAGTGCACTTCTAGTGTCAGTTCAAAGCATCTGTGACTACAGCCATCATTAGCAGAGGATATAGATAACACCTTGTGAAAGACCTCCGGTAGCAGGGAGATCGGTCGTCATGCTGTGGTCTGTCTCAGGATCTAGGTGTAGAATTATTATCACCCACTGTACTGAGCACAGACACAATTTACAATTGTGGAAATTCAAAGGGTCATGGAAACGCCATCAGTGAGGCAGTCTGCAATAACAGCTCAAAGTGAGAGGAACCTATGGCTAACAAACAAGCAGCCATCATTAACAGCTGTGGACACAATAGGCAGGTACAAGAAATAACAGAAGAAAGGAAGAAAAGAGGAAAGATGGAGGACAATGCTAATAAATACAGCAGCTACAAGACCTGATGCAGCTGAGTGATTTTAATTGAGTTCAAAGTGTGATTCAGCTCTTCTGTGGCTAACCCTGGTCAATCAAAGGCTGATTTTTAAGGTTATGCAGAAGTTAACACATGCACAATAATGAACAAACCTGATCCCAAGACCTTTCCACAAGCACTTTCCACACATAGATGCCTATTCAGTCTGATGGAATCTGCATACTCATATATCTCAGGCAGTTCATGGTATTTCAAAGACCAATGAAGACATTCAGTGCACAAATAAAACCAACAAAAACTTATACATTCTTTCAAGAAGACAGTTGTATTCCTAATATGCCATGTTAATCAAAGCAGAGGGGAAAAAAAACAAGCAAAACACAAACAAATTAAAAAACCCCTGACCAATGCTGTATTAAAAAGTTGAATGTTATTTAGTTATTACTGATCAGAAATCATTTGAAAATTCTTACAACAATAACATCCAACTGAATGGATTAAATATTAGTTGAGGAGTTAATTTGGATATCATGAGTTTTGTGGACTAAATTCTAGTAATTAGAGGATGCAGTATTTCAGTATGTGTATGCATGCGTCCCATATGCATTTGGGAACCTTTGGAGAGTTAGTAATGTTACAAAGACTGAAGAAGGACAATAATGGAGATATGTACAGTGCAGTTTGATTCAGCACACTTTCTTGGGGCTATGTTCAAGTGTGAGAAGCTCATATCAGACACATTGTATGCAGTAGTACTTAAGACAGGAGGATTGCTGATGGGGTGGAAGATATTTGTCCCAGACAGAACAACAGGATTTACCAGGAGATCCAGTCCCATCCCTCAGCTGTGGGCACAGCCATTCGGCTACACAACCCTTACCTGATCCAATTGAGGCAGAGTCTCTCCATGGGCAAAGTAATCAAAACCTGGACACATCTTCTGATGTCGTTACAGTCTTCAATTTTACCATGGCCTTTTCACATGTTACTTGCTGATTGCCTGCATTTAAAACACTTCTGGCATTATTAATGTTTTCTCAATCAAAAATAATTGATGACAAATGTGAAACAATTACATTTTTCTAATGTAAGTGAAACAGTATTATGCCATCTGTATTTCCTAATTAAAATAGCTAAATTCTCTTGTTGCATAATAATGCCAAAAATAACAAAGACATATGAAATAAATCCAATTTCTAAGACCAACAGAAAAAAATTCAAAGAAAGATGAAAATATAATAACATTTTATTGTGTGTGCATACCGTATACAATTACCACACAAAATTCTGCTCTAAATCATCATAAGAAGTTGCTATGCCACATGTTCCACTGTTAAGTGTCCAGGAATGGAAATTTAAGAGTTAGCTGTATGTTCAGTCTCTTTTGCTTTTCAGACTCTGGAAATCTGCATGGTTCGAGATCCTTCTGTTAGCTTTCAAGAAAAAGGTAGACTTTGTACCATCTGAAAAGTGAGAGGAGACAGCTTATTATAGCAAGCTAGAGGTACACAAGCCATGGCTATTTGGCAGATCTTTTACTCCTCCAGAGTAACCAGTTTAGATTCCACTGTACCACTGTTTCAGAGAGAAGACTCTGCTTTACCATTTACAATGCTGCCATCTATTGATGTCGGTGGGCTTTTGATCAGTGTTATGATAGGTATTATTTTCTTTTAGTAACTTTTTGAACTTCTGTTGTTTTTCTCGATGGGATTTATCTGGCTAAACATACACACCTGCAATAACAGCACCTTGTGAGAATTGCCTCAGGCTTCCTCGAAAATCAGTGTAAGAAAAAAGTACTTCTGGGGTGTGATTCATTTCTACCCAAAGTAGATAACCAACATGTACCAGATGAACATCACCCAAAATGCATTACTGTGCTTTGCCCGTGGCTATAATGGTATCTGAAGAGTGACTAGCTCAGGTGTAGAGATCCCTGTCAGGCTGTAAGTAAGCACACAAAGACAGCAAAAGGAATATTACCCCCCGACCCTGTGGGGCAAGTTTTTAGAGGTGCTGCTGATATTTAACTCATTAACATGTATCCATGTACAATGAGGCCACAGGTGCTACAGAAGAGAGATGTGAGCTATATCTAACTTTGAATAAGAGTACTGCTATTTGGTCCAGAAGTCCAGCTTCATTTCATATTTTCTTTGGCAGTAAAATTGTCTTAAGATGTCTCACCTCTTCCCCAACTCTGCCACTGGTAGCCTGCTCCTCAGAAAGCTAGAAATAAGTAAGAGAAGTCTCACATATAGTTTCCTGTACATAAACATGAGCACACACTCCCCGCCCCTGCCCCCAGAAAGGGGTATCTTTCCTGTAAATTTTATGAATTGTGGATTCAAATAATACAAGAGCTAGACGTAAGTAGGATTTGTTTTAATCCAAACAAAGAATGTGCATCATGGTTGAAAATATGCTACAAATAATGTAAAATATGATTTTGTCTTAATAAAGGACAGGCAGAATCAATAATGGCAACACCTTGGACAGTCAATAATTAGTTACAGTTCTAAAGGTGAACTTTTTTGACTTATATTTAACTCAGTAGGGCAACACTTCAATAACTTCAAACACTTCAATAATCTTTGAAAAATAATGGGCTACGTACAAATTCACACAAGTTTAGCAGAACCACACATTTGGGTGTGACAGACGTATAATTCTTAAACAGTGGAACAAGAAAAATTGGTTACTGCCTACCTTCCAGGTTCCTATCATTGCCACCCTGTGTTGGAAACTATCGCCCTCTCAGATCTGATGCCCAGAACACTTTTTCAGCTCACGTAAGTGGTAAAGTGTGTTGCAGATTTAAACTTTCTACATTGTTCTAATACAAACCTCCAGTCATTAAACTCATAGTTTCTTAAAGAATAAGTTAATTGAATTAATTGGCTAAGTAATGAATCTGAGTAGCTGACAAATGCTCTCTAAGATGTCTAGGGTTGACAACTGCAACTGCTATTTCTTATGAAGGATTTCCCTACTCCAATAGCTGGTCTAGTTTAACATTTCATTCTCTTGCCAGAAAATATTTGCCAGCAAATAGTGTCCTTATTTTCAGCCCATTGGAGGAACACTGAAAGCTGCAAGGAACACAGTCATGGGAGAAAGTACTTAAAGACAGATGTGCTACATTATGGGACACGTTGACAAAACTGACCAGTAAAACCAAAGCTCCCCTGAGATGCTTCTGGCACCCAAACTGTGAGAGAAGATCTCATGTTGGAATAAATAGGAGCTATGCTTTCATTACCAAAGTATTAGTTTTGAGAAAAAAATTGCAGGGGTATTCACTTAATTCTAGGCTCAGTTTGCATTTTTCGTGTTTCATGGGTATAGAAGAAATATATTTACAAATCAAAAATTAATGTGAGACCTTCTCTGCTGTTGGGTTGTGTGAGGGACCAGGCAAGAGCATTGCCTTTAAAAGTAAATCTTGCCAGGGTGATCCTTCTTCTCTGACAAGGCAGATTTTAAACTCATTAAATATATACACGGTCTTCCAAGGAAAACACAGCTCATACAGCAGCAGACATTTTGTGAAGTGAAAGGCTCAGAAGTGATCCAGTGAAAGTGATCAGGTGAAACACAGAGGAAGAAATCAGTCTTCAGCAGACAGGAAGTGTGATTTCACTGATCAAAAAATGTATATAATCAGAGGTCTATTTAAGGTGATATTTGTGTAGATCCCATAAGATGTAGACAACTTTTTTTGTGCTTCCAGACAATACCTGTGCAATCGCAAATATGCATAAGTAAGGCAGATAGAAGGAAATAAGCAAGAAGCAGTGAATGAAGAGAATGTATATTTTATAAGTAAGACTACCTAAAAAAATAGTCTTTTAAACTGAAATATTACAAAACTAAGAACAGTATGGTTGCATTTTCAAAATCTACATAGCATCATCAGTGAGGCATTAGTTGAAGTCCTTGCCTGGGACTGATAACATTAATAAAACCAACACACATGCCATGCCTTTGTGCAGGTTGCCCTGATGCCTTTCTCTCATAAAAAGTGCAGCAGTTCAGCAATAAAGCATGCCTGCATTTTAGTATACAGGTAGCATAATTACTTCATTTACTCCAACCAAATATTTATGCAGTCCATCACCACTTTCTTTGAGAGTGGCCAGTGTCAGTGTCCTCAGGAATAAACAGGGTAAGCATAGAGCAGCTCTTTCTAAATGCACAGGGATTTCCTAAGCCAGAACTGTGCCTTGATGAGTAGTAGATACTCATTTTGTGATTTGCCTGATACCTCTTTTAACCTACTGACTCTCCGAGATAACCTCGATGTGCTGCTGTCCACAGCCTCCAGCCCTCAGTTTGCCATGTGTAAAAGCAGATACCAAGGTGTGAGCATAAAGAAATCCGAATCTGCTTGTAGGAATACCCAGATCAGAGCAAGAAAAGCTGGAAGAGTCTTTGAGTGCATTGGGTGCTCATCAGAAAAAGCAGGCTGGTAATTGTATAATACACTTCTTCTTTCTTGGAGACAGGCTGTCTATGAATTTTCTGGCCACACACATTGAGAACTGCCCCACTGCTGCTGTTGTAGGAGCCATAAACAGAATCAGAATGATCCTGGGAAGGAAAAATGTACTGCGTTAAGGACTCAACAGCAATAAACCATGGATCCACTGATATTTTGACTTACCGTGACTTTTTGCTGCCTGTTCTGAACATTCAGAAGATTAAGCCAGTAAGCAATGGTTGCTTTGATTTGGTGTGGGTAGCACGTTAACACGCCAACATGTTGAGAAGTGCATTAGAGGATCTTCCTTAATTTAAATGTTTGTAGCAGGTGACAAAATAGAGACATTGAGCTACAGCAAGTCTGCAGGGCCAAACAGTATTTCCTCGAGTTCAGAAAGGAACAGAGAACTGAATTAATTCTGAATTATTCTTGAACTCAAGTATCGACAAGTTGCATTAGTTAGAGTTCTCTGTACAAGAGCAGAAAGTAGCTAACTTGATGACATTAGTAAAGCAGGTATTACAATACGATTGCATCAAAATGTGAACTTGCCATAACAACCCAGGCTTCAAATGGGGCCTAGGTTGCCTCCCAAAATTACAGTAACTCCTTAAAAAGGAGTAAAGAAGAGTGCACTGTGTAATCTGAACTCTTGCAAAATACAAATAGCAAAATATGGCTTTAACAAGAAACACATTTTCTCCAATTCTTAAGAGTATGTTTTATAAGAAAAAATTGCAATTATAAACATAGATAGATATAGATATAGATATAGATATAGATATAGATATAGATATAGATAGATAGATAGATATAGATACAGATACAGATACAGATACAGATACAGATACAGATAGATATTGTGAGNAGATACAGATTAGATATTGTGAGTTATTTCACCATAACATATTTTTCAGAAAAATGTTAACACTGGGGACATAGTGGCAATGGTAAGCCATTGTGGGACATCGACCTGATATGAGTATGGTTTCTGTGTCACCTAGTTCTTGTTTCACTGTAAGAAAACCAAAACAGTGACAAGTTATACAGTCATTCATGCATTTTACTCTTTCCATTTAATTGATCCTTTTGTCAGAAAAATAATGGAGCATCCAGCAGATGACATAGTTGTACATAAATAAATATTTATTCAAATCCCCTACTTGCAGTCACTTCCCACTAACAAAATACCAGAGTCAGCTGTATTTTTGGAAAGCAAAATGCATCCAGAAAGTTTGGGTGCAGAATTATGCTTATTTAACTGAGATTTTGAAAGCCTCATGTGGTTGTAAATGTTTCTGTGTGTGTGTGTGTGTGTGTGTGTGTGTGTGTGTGTGTACCTGTGTGTTTATTGATATAATGTAATATAAAGTGCTTGGACATGCACATCCATTTCACTTTTCTTTCTGTTATTCTCAGGTAGACATTACTGGCAAGATTTGTTCTAAGCATACATAAGGTTTTTTATTGTGGACATCAATTTTATATAACTGATGTACATCCTCTTTTTCTTAAGCAGAGTTTGAAGAGGTTCAGCCACATGTGTTTAGCATGAGAAAAGAGCTGTACAAAAAGGAACAATCTTCTCACCTTCTTTACAAATTATTTCTTGTGATTAAAGTGGCAATGAAAATAAGGAAAAACACTGTTATTTTTTACTGTTTTTAAAGAAGATCTTGTGAACTATTAAATCTGATATCCATATCCAGCAAATTAGCAGAAATTATTTTTTAAAATAACTTCAGTAGATACATGGGAGATAAATGTAAAAATTTGCTATATGAATGAGACTCGATATGAAATTATGTTTCACAATGGAGTTTTTTAATTAAAGAAGGTAACAAAAGGAAGTTGTCTTGGTGTGATCTGCCGGAACTTTCATCAGACAAGCAGCTAGAGCAGTAAGCAGACCTGGAGAGCTGAAAAACAGGAGTAAAAGGTGGATTTCTTGTACCGGAAGTATTAATTAAAAGCATGGAATGTAGATAGGAGAAATAGCCTTTAGCTCTGACAGTAGAGAGAAGCCCCAGGGGAGTCCTCCCTGACAGGATCAGTTGCAGGAGCTGTGCTCATGTGTTACAGCCCATTCATGAGTTGTCCAGAGAAAGACACAAATGATGGGGTGGCAAAGTCTGGTGAGGATACTGGGCTATTCAGTATGGTACAGCTGAGGAATTTATTGACCATGAAGACACACAACGACATTATGGCACCAGATAACAGCTGGAAAATTTAACATGGAGAGTGTAAAATGCTACACAGGGGAAAATGCAATCCTTGCTCTGCCAGCTGTGACAGGTCCTCAAGGGCCTGCTCATACACAGTCCCATGAAAATACTAGCTCAGTACAGAACCTGAACAGAAGGTTTAGAAATTAATTAGGGAAAAAATAATAACCAGAGGGCAAAGCATGACTGTGCCACACCGCCACCACCCCACAGTGCACCCATGTTTTGAGTAACACTTCAGCTTGTTGATCGCTGTACCCGCTCCGAGACTGGAGATGGCAACCAAGGGTCAGGTGGGACAGCAGGAGCTCAGAGATTGCCCAGAGAAGGGAAACGAAGCTGGGGAAGGGTCTGGAGCACAAGTCATGTGAGGAGTGGCTGAGGAAGCTGGGAGTGTTTAGCCTGGAGAAAAGGAGGCTCAGGGGATTATCGCTCTCTGCAACTGTCTGAGAGAAAGCTGTAGTGAGGTCTCTTCTTGGTCTCTTCTCTCAGCTAACAAGTACCAGGACGAGAGGACGCAGTCTTAAGCTGCGACAGGGGATGCTCCAGTTGGACATTAAGAAGAATTTTTCACAGAAAAGGTGATTAGACATTGGAATTGACTGCCCAAGGAGGTGGTATTGTCCCTGGGGGTGTTTAAGGTAAGACTGGACGTGGCAATGAGTGCCATGGTCTTGTTGACCTTATGGTGCTCGGTCATAGGTTGGACTCGATGACCTCGGATGTCTTTCCCAACCTAACGGATCCTGTGGTTCTGTGAGCTCACAGCGCCGTCACCGTGCGGGGCAGGCGGCTCCATGGGCCATTTCCCTCCCCAAAGAGCGGCTGTGGAAACCAAGGACTCGGCGCCTCCGCGCGCTACCACGAGATGGCGCCGCGGGGCCGGGCAGCGGCCTGGCGGAAGGGGCGGGGGAAGCTGCGCTCGCCGCGCTCTGCTCCGCCGGAACGGAGGGAGGCAGGGAGTTCCGGCGATCTCTGCGCGGCTCTCCTCGCCCGCCGGAGCCTCAGGCTGCCCGGGTGGGTGCGGGGACGGCGGTGCCCCCGCGCAGGCTCGGCCGGGGCTTCCCGCCTGAGGAGGAGGCCGGGCTGAGGGCAGTGGGCGCCGGGGCCAACGGCGGCGGGAGCGGGAAAGCGAAGGGCTCGGGAGGAGATGTGGGAGCCCGGGCGCCTGGGGGGGCCGAGAGGCGGTGGTTGTGGCACCTGTACGGGCGCGGGGCTTTTCCTTTTCTCTGCAACTTGTCGGCCCCGGGCCTTTTCCTTTTCTCTGCAACTTGTTGGCCCCGGGCCTGAGGCAGCGGTGAGGGAGCTCGGGCCAGAGCGGCGCTCTGTGCGCTGGGGCCGGGGGCAGCCGGGGCACGAGGCCTGTGCTCCTGCCAGCCCTTGGATGTAATTGTGTGCCCTGTTTGCAGAGGCCAGGGCTGCTCATCGCTTCTGCGAGCCGTCAAGTCACTGGCAGGAATCTGGGCACGACATCTGTGGCATCAGGAAATTAATTATACTTTCAAAAGCTGTACCGGAGAAGTTTCATCCTCCTCCTTGTTATGACTAAACTGACCAGCCGTATATGAAACATAAGCTAACTGAGGTTACTGATAACTGTACAGTTTTTAGACCTTCACTTTTTCCTTCTGATTTTTGGCCAAAATAGCTTTTGGGTTTATATCCCGGAGCTCAGAAAATAAAGACCCTCTTTTGGGGAGCCACAGTAATACATACAGTGAAATTTGAGAACATATTTTGCCTTATGTGTAACTTGTTTCCCTTCCATTCACAGGAATTGCCACTGTTGTAAGGACATTGATGTGAACATCATAGTGATAGGTGGGTCTTCATAGCACTCCTGTTGGGATGAGAAGCAGCCATAACCGTATCCTAAGTGCTGGACAAATCTTGTATTTACAACCATTCACAAAACAGAATGCAGTGTATAGTGTTGGGAACTTTTGCCCCTTCTTTTTAAGGGAAATAACTTTTGCTGCCAACTGTCTCAGGAATCACAGGCTTATGTTTCTGCTTGACTGTAACTAGGGCACTTCGGTATTAAAGTTAACGTCACAGCAATGGGCAGTGGTAATATGAAGCACAGAATGTCAGACCACTTTTCAGACATTTCCCTCTTCTGGTGGCAATTTTGCACCAAAAGTAAGCAGCAGAAATAAAAAAAATGAAAGAGGTGTTTATGGGAGGGTGCACACTTGTTATGAGGCATGCTTTTGTTGCTGAAGTCTTCAAATCTTCTTAGTATGCAGTAGGGTGAGTTCAAAAGACACAGCACAAAATTATGTTTAATGCCTTAAATTTTGAAAGTTACTGCCCTAGGATTTACTGGGAATACCTATTTTTCATAGGTTTAGAGAAAGGACGTATTCTGGCTTTAAATGCCAAAACCAATTTAGAGATTAAAAAAAAAAATCGTCTGAACTACCACTTGCTGAAATCAGGAGAAATGTACCCGGAAAAGTAATTCCTGTATGCGTATTCTTCTGTCACATTTTATTGAGTATCTCTTACTAACCATTGCCAGAAACTGAATGCTGAGTTAGGGACAGCTCTGACTTGACTGAAGACACTTCCCACAGTAGGGACAAAAGCAGCAGTGGGCAGAGGGCCTGGTCAGCTGTCTTGTTAGGGGCACTTCCAATTCAAACATAGTTGTTTCTTTCATGAAAGCTTTGTATGAATGTGTTCTGTTGAAACCTGCTGAATTGATTGGAATTCCACCTTCCTTTAATAACACCTTATATTTTTATCATAATACTGTGCAACAGGTTGGTTAACCTTGCGTCGATGGATGTTGTGAGTGGTCGCACCCTCTCTGTTCCCGCGCTGGGCGCGGGGCTGTCCCTGCCACCTCCGGCACGGCCAGCGTGTGACTGCGCTGCATCCAGCACACCACCAGTCCCAGAGTGGTCCCACGGTGGGACTTACTGACAAGTTAGAAACCCCACTGTGTCCTGGTTGTGTTTCACCGTATGGCAGACATAATCTCGATTCTGTTGACTTCAAGGGAATTGAATGCTGTCATTGCTTTGATCAGATTTATTTATTTTCACTAATGCTCACCTGCCTCAAGTTGATAAGGGGACAGACATGTTTTGATGAAAGTGAGTACATCCCTGGTTAATTACCAGTGGAGAAATATTTTAAGACTGGGTAAAGAAAGTTAAAAAAAATTTCCATCGTTAATGATCAGTATAGGCAAACAAATTTCTTTCTCATTTTAAATTGTACACTTGCTGGAAAGCTTCATATGTTCAGTTGGTTCCATATTTTATTTTTAAAAGTATAAATTACAGAAATAGAACCATTACATGTATTTTCTGCTGCTTGTCATGTTTCAAATTTTATGTAGTTTGTTTTGGAAGAGTAATTCAACTGAAAATAAAACAAACTCATTTTTTAATTTAGTGTCCCCACTTGCAGCATTTTTATGCTCTGCTTTATATTTGTAGTCTAATGTTTCATAAATAATTTATGAAAATAATTAAAGTTTCTGTGTTTGGCAAAACAGATTTTTCATATTTGGTAAACTAATATGGTTGAATGGTTTAGCCAAGATTTTTCCCCTGCTTTCCTTTCAGAAAGCATATGTATGTGTTGTGTGTTAATAATAAAGTATCAGACTTTACCAATTACTGCTTTAAAAAAATTACTTACATTGAGCTCGATCCTGATTTCTATTTATGCTGAAGCTATTTCAAAGAAATTTTTGTCATCTAGGAATTAGAGCGAACATGAAAATTAAACACATGTACTTTTTCTGAAGTGGAAAATGAAAGAATCAGCTACCATGGGCTTAGGTTTTTAAGTCTGAGAAAAAGACATTATGGCAACCTTGACAGTATCCAGATGTGCATGGAAAAGAGACAAAGTATATGTGTACATCATGAGAGTGGAAACAAAAGTTTTGAAGAGGACTGTGGTTGGAAATTAGATGTTTGAAATGTGCAAAGAGGGATGGCACAGCAATCTTTTTTGTATGTGTGGGTTTCAAGTGTTACAAGTCACTGCAGTGTTTTGCAGTGATCTCAGTGCTAGGTTTCCTTCTTCCTCCGCACAGGCAGGAGAGAATCCAGTGACTCACATGCTTTGGTTGCCTAATGCCTGAATCTGCAGCCTTTGCTGGCATGAGTTGTCCCATCAGTTGCAATGGGACTTCTTGTGTATGTAGAGCTTCTTGTAGACAGGTTGGTGTTACAAGAGCTTTATGGGTTTCAGCTTAATGTGGGCTTTGGAAAGGACAGTAGTTTGATTTTGTGGTTGCTGCATGGTTTGCATTTTCTTTGACCATTCCATCCTGCTATCATACAGTTTGGCTTGTCTTAAGAGGCAAAAAGTTGCTATTTACTTAGTATTGTTAAATATGAGGCAGAACACAACTGGTGTTATGTGCTGTATTCATGTGCATTTTGAAAAACCCTGGTTTTATCCTGATATAAATCCACAACAGCTTTAAGTGCTGTCTTGGCTATAGTCCAGTGTTTCTGGGAGTAGCATTTGACCACATATTAAGAGCAGCAATAGGTAGTTTAGTGTGCTCCATTTCTGTTACCTTACAGTGGCACTCACTTAAAATAAAGTTCAAGTTGAGGGTGAGAATGTCAGGAGAAATATGTGAATGAAGTAGCTAAACTATTAATGTAATAAAACAATTGTCAGATAAGAGGGCATTCAAAATATTTCTCAGTGATACATAGTAGTAAATCACACTGGAAATGTTGGTAGTTTTAAATACTTCCTGGTGGTTATAGATATCTTGTTCTCCCTTTCTACCCTCACAACCTTTTTTGCCCTTTTTATTTTTTCCTTTCCAGTTGCCCCTCTTCCTTTAGTCTTTTCCTCACATTTAAAAAATGAAGTTGCAACCTGATTTGACTTGTGTTTTCTTCATGGGAGGCAGGATCAGATGCTGGGGAAAAAAAAAAAAACGTGAAAGAAGGGACTGTATGTGGTTATAAGTGCACCACAGGCTTAAACAGAAACCTTGCTACTTGAGTGGAATCAAGATGAGTTTAATCATTTGATGGCAGGTGCTTCTTTTATACAAGTCCCTGTGCAGATACAGCTAAAAAGTGAGAACAATTTGTTTCCTTTAACTTTATGATTTTAGTTTGGCATTAATATGGAAAATGAAGGCTGTGGAAGCATGAGGAAAGAAAAGAATAACGGGAGAAGTTTTCAGTCTCAGCATTTTAGGCTGCATTTTGTAGAAGGCTCCCTTTTAACTTTCTTACTGTGGTGGGGAATTTTAAGGAATGGGATTTTTACTGATGCTAATCAAAATCTATAAATAAGACTTCAACTAGCCACAACAGAGAAGGGATATTTAACAGCTGTAGGCCCAAATATAACAAAAAAATGTATTCTCTGCATGTGACCATCTTAATACATATATTTTTATGAATTAAAAACCTACTCGTTTCTTTTCTAGTTCACCTTGATCATCACCAGAACAAACTCCACAAGAGATGGTAAGAGGTCTTTATGGTTTTCTATGTGATGGCTTAGTCACATTTTATATACAAAATGCATATAAACACTTTTATTGAACTGTGAATGCAGACATGTAAAAATTAGATGTAAAAGTAGCTAAATTGCTTTGAAAATAGAATTCAGATTACAATGAGTGATTTGTCTACTCTTGGGAAGACTCCAGAGACATAACAGGAGAATAAGAGGACTCTGATCATTTGCCTTAGATTTATAGCTTTTGTTTCCTTGAGGAAATCTCTTATTTCCATTTATTCCACAGCTGAAAAAGCACAGACACAGAATTAAGTGGGACTAAAAGTGTTCCTTTCTCTTTTCCACTCCAATGTAAAACATTTCTGTAATTTTTTTTTTAACAGATGTATTTTTAAAATTCAAATGTAAGAGTGGTTTTCAGGGGTCACTTTCAACAAAAAAACCCCTCACAAAAAGTAGTTGGACAAGCACCAGCATCACAGTTCTGTCTGTATGAACTGGCTTTTTGTCTTCCTTTCCCCTAAATTAACAACTGGAGTTAGTCAGCCAGACAAATCAACCAGCTCAATTCCAGAGCTTTCAGTGAAGTCATCAAGTTCCTTTTTA
Organism: Atrichornis clamosus; assembly: GCA_013400975.1. Classification (NCBI taxonomy): domain Eukaryota; kingdom Metazoa; phylum Chordata; class Aves; order Passeriformes; family Menuridae; genus Atrichornis; species Atrichornis clamosus. Next base: position 76,254 of record WBMZ01005229.1, read on the forward strand.
GAAACATTTTAGAAAAACTGGAGATAATTTTTGAACTTTAAAAGAATGTATTGTCTTCTTTGGAGATATATAGAATGTAGGAGATACCTGATTTTGTCAAGCTTCATGGTCTTTCATAACTGGATTTTATAGTATTTTAATGTTTAAGGAAAAATAATAGGCAAAATGTTTTTAAAGTAACTTGTTAATGTATGAGATTTGGTAACAGGACATTCTCATCTGTCTGCTGAAGGATGAGGAGTCAGTGTGACATTCTTAGGCAAAGAGAAACAGTAAATAAAACATTGTTCATCCTAGCTGTTAGGTAGTTGGATGATTAAGGATGAAGAAATTCCATATGGAAAGCAGATGCTTTTCTTGTACCCACTCATCCTGGGAATAAATATTCCAAAACGCATGGTCTTGTAGCAGTGCAGTGTTAGACCAAGAGAAGAATAACAATAAAGTTTCATCTCCATGAATTCTTACTTTTCAGGAAAGATAAGTTTTCTACAGTTTTAAATCTCTTAGCTGAGCTACACAGTCCTTCACAAATAGGTTGCAATTTTTGATCAGAAATACCTTAAGGAATGCAAAATTGTTATGGCAGATTTTCTTTACATACTCTGTTAGCTGAAGGTATTTTGTTTCTGGGAGCACTTAGCAATGACCTTAAAAAGAGATAACACTGATCTCTTACAGAATAATGGGCTCCATTTTCCAGAAAGAAGTGTAGCATAAAAGCTGCAATTATTATTCCAAACTCACTAGCATTTGCATTATTGTCTGAGAACCAGAAAGTGAAAACAAATGTAAGTAAACTAAATTAACCTCTCTGGATAGTGTTAGCATTAAATGGAAAGTATTTTTTAGGTTTGATTTTTCTGTTTTGCTTTGGAATTTTTTTTTTTCCCAGAGAATCATTCTTTTCAGGATACCAAATGGTGCCAGTGCAGATCAAGAAAACAGACTTAAAAGTTTTTCTCTTGTATGCCCTTTAAAAAAAAAACCAAACCAAAAACCTTAATAAAGGACTGTAAATGTCACGTTCATCTCTGAAAACGTCAGCTAGTTTTGCTGTAGTTTCGAGTGTTTGCCAAAACACGGCTTAATTAAAATTTTCCAAAGTACAGGCATTCTGTTCTAGTCCAGATAAAAGATTTTTGATGGAAATTAAGACGTGAGGGAAAGGGAAAAAATTATTTGCTATTTAGTTTACTTGTTCTAGGCTCCAGTCTACTTTTTGGCTTTCTTTTGAGATCCTCTGTTATCCTGCTTTTTGAGAGTAGGATGAGGAGTGAGATGAAATGGCTTATGTGAAGGGAGCTCGAGGCGAGAGGGGCTGTGGGGCTTTATCGTTGCTGGTGAAATCTGAATAGCATGAAACTTTTTTCAGGAAGACTAAGGTTAGCTGGAAGACAGGAGAAGGTATGTTGCAGTATGTTTCCTTCTATAGAACTTTTTTTCTCTGTACTTTATCAGTGGCACTTTATTGCCTCTTGTCATGTTTTGGTTGGTGATGAGTACAAAAGGGAGATTTACTGGCAGCTTGCATTTGGCTAAATACAGTCTTGTTTTTGACTGAGGCCATGGTGGATATATGAACTTGTCTGAATTGCCGTTTGACCTTTTCTGAGAAACTTTGGCAGGCAGATGGAGGAAATATGTTACTGGATAAAATGAATGCATTTGTTTAATACAGAGGAATTTTAATCTCTTGTGTTTTCTATCTGCGGGTTTGGAAATCAGGTATAGTGTAATATCTACACTTTGGAATGACTCAGTTCTTACAACTGTTGCAAGTGGCTAAGGAATTGTGGAATATATCCACACAGCATATTCCATAGAAAGAACTGATTCCCACTGGAGTAGCATGATCATTTGGAAAATACCTTCTGGACACTACAACTTTTCTATTGTTAGTTCTTCACTGGTAGTTGTGTTGATGCCAAAACAGTCTCTTGTGGGAGTAATGAGGTGTGGTGCACGTGCACAGTGTTCATACATGTTGCTTTTCAAATCTGCATGTTTTATCATAGGTAAAGGATGATTGAGGATTAAAAGGCAGAGTTGTGCTTGCATTTACAGTGTTGCTCCCCTCAATTACTGTTTGTTTCTCTCTCTCACTTCGTACCTCCTCTTTTTTGGGTGGGCAGCGGCAGCACTGTGGTGCATGGTTGATTTTTTTGTGTTCTTTCCCTCCCCATCATGTGTTTTGACCACAGGCAGGCTCGGAGCCATGGTATTCTCAGAAAGTGTACTCAAGGTACTGGAAGCACTACGACTTAGCCATGCGCTGGATGCACAGGCACCAGAAAGCCTACAGGAAAGCCATGGAGTCCTTGTACCACCTGCCGTGGCATCCATGGCCTCCTGCTGCAGCCTCTCCAAGTAGCCACTACTCAGATTGGGATAGGAATGATTTCCCACATACTCAAAGCTATTCTTCCAGCTATAGACCGGATGTCAGATTTCCATATCATGGAGGAGCTCAGCAGTACACAGGTGCCCACCAAGAGAGGGAGGATGCTGATGAGGACTCTGAAATGGAAGAGGATACTGAAAGGGATTCTGAAATGGAGGAAGACTCTGAGTCTGAAGGAGAGATAGAATATGACTTGAGTAACATGGAGATCACAGAGGAGCTTCGCCAGTTTTTTGCAGAGACAGAGAGGCACCGGGAGGAACTGCGTAAGTACATGCTTGTTCTGTGGTTGGTGATATTTGGTGGTCATAACATTGAGTGCTGGATGGCTTCAACGTTTACAGGTTTTGTAAGAATTCACAGAAACAGGCACTGCAAGTGAGCAAGCCAGCCAGAATGAAGTAGGCAAAACTGATGGCTGCACTTAAGTACCATTCATTAGAAATAAGTTTCAGAAAATGTTTGAAAGTTTTTTGATGAGAGAGAGACCAAATTATGTCTGCAAAGAGAATAACACTTTTGTCCAGAAGGCAGTATTAATCTTCAATGCTGAGGGAAAAAAACTCCAGAATTTTTGTGGTTAAATCTAGTTAACATGCTATATGTCTGAGCAGGGAACTCACAGGAAATGCTTTACTACATCACTGAACCCTGGAGTAAGCCTCAATGTATTTTATGACATAGAGCAGCCATTTTGTTTGTTATTCTTTGGCTAAGCCGACAGTAAAATTTCATGACCCTTTTCTTCTCCCCCTGCATCCTCTTCACTCTGTACTATACCACAAGTTTCTCTTTGTTTTGCGTCTTGATCTGCACCCAAGTCCTTTAGTAGGGAATGTAAGCCAAAGACTTAGGATTTTTCTCAGGTTTTGATCTTCAGAGATATTGGTCATTTTTGTTCCTGTGAAATTCTTAGAAGTAGTAAAGGATTATTCTGTCCTTTATTGACACTTTACTCATATGCAGATGTTGCAGATAGATTTACCTATTTTAAGAAATCAGCATGATAAAAATAACTTTTCTCACATGACTCCAGTAGGAAATACCCAGAATTAATATTCAATACAGCTTTCTATGAAAGAGAAAATGTTCTAAAAATGTATAATAAAGGCAATGAAAAAGGGAAAGAAAAAGTTATTTAAGTTCTTTGATCAGCAGGTATCAGAGGGTGAGCTGAAACAACTCGGCTTAACTTCACACTTCTCATCAGTGTGGTGCACAGTTGATCTAGTTAGCAGAGGAAAGTGAGTTAAGGAGCTCAGTGGTAGTGCCTGACATGAATCCCTTTCTCATTGTGCTTTTGCAGAATCAGCTTGGTGTTCTCTATTAAAATGTTCCTTTGATGAGGTACATGATGCTTTAAGACACTGGGCTACTTCTGGAAATGCAGAACATTTTCTTTGGATTTATTTTGACTATTACGATTAGTGGTGTTTAAAGGTATGTGAGTGATTAAAGTGGTATCCTGGAAATTGGGAAATCTGGACTCAGAGATGTTCTCTGTTGAAATACCTTGTATGACCTTGGTGTAGCTATTTAATCTCTTCCTGACCCCTCACTGGCTGCTCTTGCTAAAAATATGATTTGGTTCTTTTTGATGAGCAGGTGAATTGGGAAGAGGTTTGTGACTCAGAATACAGATTTTTCCTTTGTTCATTCTGCCACAGCAGTACTTGGAGCCTTTGGAATGATTAGGTCTCTGCTGTGTGCTTTGTAGGAACCTAGTTCTGGATAAGTGTAACTCCATTCACTTAAGTGGCTCTATTGCAGATCATCATGCAAATTCAAGCAGGCTCTGTTCTTTCACTACTGCATACCTCAGTTTCTTTAGTAGCTTCCCTGATAAAGTGAGGATAGTACTAAGTAATCATCTATAATTCCTCAAAGCATGAAAAAGTAAACAAGTACGTGATTTAATTGAAACTTAAAAGCACCACAGAAATCTAGGGTGAGTGGTGCTTTCTAAATGCTAATTTTGTGAGTAACTAAAAGTACAATATGATCTTGCTCAGAAATAATTTTTTCTTGTATGGTGAGGGAACAGGAAAATATTTTATTCTCTTGAAGTTTCTCAAGAAATGTAAGTAGCAGCAGGAGGGGAAAGTTATCGTTTCCCTGATGGTGTGGAAATGAGCTGGTATGGAGACTGTGTTGAAAGCAGTACTACTCTACTTTAAGAGGTAGTTTTATTAATGTTCCTGATTGCTGTTTATGAGCAAAATTAAATTTAGGGGTTCATTAAGCTGTGATCCATAATGCTGCTATATCAGATCTTTCATACTGTGCTGAAGAACAGTTGTCATTCTGTATTGATGATGGAGATAGTGCATCCACAAAAGAAACTCACTGTTACTCTAAGTATTTCTCTTTAATGCCTTTTCCTTTTAATCCCAAACTGCATGTCCTGAGCATACCTACCTTAGAAGCAGATTTATAGAGAAACTTGGGTAGTATAAACCTCAGTAATGCCTGAAATTTAGGCCTCCATGTCTGAAAGAGACATTTGCATGGGTGAGGCAGGAGTTTTACGTAGTCTTTAAGAAGAATGGGAATGTTGGCGTGTGCCAAAGTGAAATACTGATAGACACCTGATGATCAGTTGAAGTATAAGCCAGTTGTTAGGGAACATTAAGGGGAAGGCTGTGTCTCATGTTTTCTTCCTATGGTATCAATAAGGGTCTCCAGGTGGAATTGACAGCCTCTGACCACTGCACCTTGATACTCACTTGGGAGAAGGCACACAGCTTGCTCTTAAAAGAAGAGTTTGCCAGATGTTTATCAGCCGTTTACTGAAGGGGACAAGGGAAAAGAGCAGCAATGGGGCAAATAGAAAGGGGAAATTGGCTTATAAGGAAGGGGATAGTAATCTTTGTGAAGTATGGCCTCCATTAGTTTGGTGTTTTCTTAGCCCTCCAAAATTAGCAAATACTGCACAGTATTAATGCAGCTATTTTGGACATGCATAGTGAGTCTTGATTTTTCAATTGACTTATAGCTGGTTCCCACACATGATCCATACACATCTCATCAGCATGTAGAAGGAAAATCAAACAGATTAAAAGGAATCCTAGCTGATGTCAGACTCCTCACCTATAATGTCTGATCTAGAGCTTGCTGGAGGTAAATGATCACAGACATCAGAGGATAAGATCTTGCAAACTTTAACTGTGAAAGACTTAAATAGACCTGAGATGTAGGTGGGAATGAGATGACTCATTCTTGGAGGTCTTTTCCAACCTTAATGATTCTATAATTCTGCGATTCTCTGAAAGGCATTTGAGCCTAGATAGTGACATACAAGCCACAATGCTAATTGCAAACAGAAAAGCTTCAAAGATAAGAAAGACGTGTCAGACCAGTCAAAGAAGAAAACTTAAGATTTATTTCATTTTTTGGTAACTGCCACAAACTGGAAGAACAAGCACATTCCTGACTTCTTTAGGATTTTTTGTTTTGTTTTGTTTTCACAGTGGGCATTTTCAGTTACTGGCTGACTTGCAAAGTAAGGGCTTTGAAACTGGCAAACTTGCTGCATGATTTAACAGTTCTGCAGTGATACAGTTCACAACCAACCTCTTTCAAAACAATCTTTGTTTTTGTCTTTGAATTCGTGTCAGTTTCTTACTAGTTTTTATATTCCTCTTGTGTTGTAGTCTATTACATGGTCCTGGAATGCCCAGAAGTAATTGTGAGGAAAGTTTTGCTGAGGCTGTATAAACTCAGACGTAATAATGCCCTACAAACCTATCTCATATTTTAGATAGATGGTGCATTTGGTTAAGATCCCTTACAGACAGTTTTACCTCCTCTTCACTTGTTTCTTCATATGCATTCGTAATTATATATAGATTCTCTTTTCTAGAGGATTTTCTTGTCAAGCTAGTCTGTTGTTCCGGTTCTTCATGTAGCTGGTGATCCTAATATGCTGTGCTTCTTGGGAATGTTTATGTTGCATTTAAGTCTTCCCTCTGGCTGTTGAAAATCATGAAGTTATTTTCCTGGGTTACCATAGCTGTCAGACCTAGGTAATGTGGTGAATTCTCCAGGCATCCTAGATGTAAAGGATGCAGTAAGTTGCCTTTTTATGTTTGCAAAAAAGGGCAAAAACCAAGAAAGGAAGATTCACAAGCTTAACAGTTCTGTAAATTGTCTAATTGCACATATTTATTACACTTTAAATTTAGCCTTTGAAACATGTAGTTTGTCCTGATACAGTTTTTCTTTGTTCTCTTTTTACATATAAGAGAAAATCACTACTATAATTGAGTGAGTACGGCATTGCAAGTACATTGAGATCCATTCTGTAGTAGTTAAGAGACAGGAGACAGTATCCTTTATTTAAAAACAAAGAAAAGCAAGGGAAAGCCCCATCATGTCAGTTCATTACCGAAGGATAATAGTCCCTCATTTGTTAATACTGACTAGTTTTTTCCATTAAAGCTTCTGTTTGTATTGCCCACACATACCCTCGAGCTTTTCCCAAAAATAATGTCCCAACTTAAAATTTTCATGCTAGATGGAAAATATTTTTTTAGATATGAAAGGAAATGGTGAAAGAAGATCTTTGTTTCAAAACTACAATCTGTAGGCTTTTTCCCTCAGATTTCTTTTTCTCTGAAAGATAATAGTTGCCACTGCCTCTTCCATGAAGAGGAAGTAATGGAATTTTCCATGTTTTGAAACTTGTTTGAATCATACCAGATCCATGAAGCTTTTGGTTTTGTCTAAGGCCTCCATGCATCTTTAGAAAATAGACTTTGATTCAAGGGGTTTGCCACCATTTTTGCCTTTTTTTCTTCTCTTTTGGTGAATATTTTCCCTGCTTTCTATCAGCCTTTTTCTTCATAAGACTATAACTCAAACTTTTGAACTACAAACTCCTCATCCCCAGTGTTTCTTTTTGTTTCTTCTTCCCTACCCTAAACTGTCCAAGCAGTGTGGATAGTAAGCTTATAAATACCTGCTCAACTTCCTTAGGTTTAACAGCCTTGGTTGACAAACTTTTTAACAAACCAAAAAGCCTTGTTTGGCATGAACTTTAGCCACAGTCTTTAAAAAATAGTTGCTGCAGCTTCTGAGAAATGCCTGTGAAATAAGAGTGCTCTCTGCAATATGTGTGGGTACTTGAGAGATGCTTTTGAAACATGTTCTTTTGTGAACTGAAGAAGAAGTGTGAAAGTCACTCCTTTTGTGCCACATCTCTGATCCTGATGATTGAACCTTTTGTTGTGTAGCAGCAGAATCTTCTCAAGTGCGCCCACTGTGTCCAAAAGAGAGGCTGTGTTATTTGGTGCTGGAAGCCAACAGCTGAGAAAATGCCTGCTTACTAGAGAAACAAGGAAAAGTGGCACAATTTTCACTGCTTTAATATTGGAAACTAATCTGTACTTGCAAAATTAGAGAGTCTGGAATGCAACAGTTGGACACAGTTTTATATTTGTTTCATGACAGACAAGGTTATCTTTATACTAAGAGTATTGATTTGGGAACACAGCCATTTGTAAAATATGTGATAGTCAAGAAAATGTTCTTGGATCCTATGCTAGAGACAGAATTTGAGTTTAGGAGAATGTATAGCTTTGCTCTGTGAACCTATGTCTTGCTGCTGCAGGAAGGAATGAAAGAGACATTAGAACGCTTGAGATGCTGCCGAGAAAATGCACTTTCAGTGTCGCTGGACCAGATGCAGTCAGAAATGGATATCCTCTGCTGTGTGCTCTGGAGCTTTGTGTGGGAGTTAATGCATATACCTGGAAATCATATGTAAAGTCTTTCTTATTTGTATGTGCCTCAGGCTGAGCCTGTTTGACAGTGTTGGCAACCCCAGGTTTACAGCTGGGAATGTGGGAAAAGAAGCTCATGTGGCTCAGTGTGACTGTAGTGTAGATCTTGCTTTAAGAGCAATGCCAAGATGTTGAACACCCCTACTTCATCTTTTATTTGATGGAAATGAATAATGCTGTCTTAATAGGAAAAAGGGTTCAGGAACCTATGTTTGAAGTTGTCACCCTTTATTTGTCTGCCTGTGTTCCTGTTACTCTAGTGAGGTAGTACATGCACTAGGTGCCTTGTTGAGAGGTTCGATATATTCATCTTAGAAGAGATTTTGAGTACCTGAGCAGGAAGTAAGCAAAATCCTCAAGTGGTAGAATAATGAACAATATGATCTGAGATAATTGTTCGTGATAGACCTGCTGCTTAACAGTTGACTTAGATATCATCCGTGTGACCAGAATACATCCTGTTGACAACATCTTTGCTGAACAAATACAGAATTTGAGCTACTCTTTCTCCCAGAGAGCTATTATCCCTAAGTTAGTCATGAGTCAGTAAGAGAAGTCTGGTAATCTTGTATTGTTGCTGCCCTGGTAAATCAGTGCTGCAGTAAAATTTCTTCTGAATGGACTTGTTTTGAGGATACTGAAATAAAAGAAGGAGAGACATGTCATTGCTCCTCTCAGCTGCTCTGTCCCTCACCATCTGAGATGCATTTGATAACTTTTTTTTGGTAGTTGCTGGTTGCAGAAGGATCCCATGGAAACAGGTCAGTAGCTTGCTCTGATGGATCAGCTATTGGAACTTTCTCTTTACAAAGAAAATACATGTGGTAATTCAGTTTTAGATCAGACAACCAGAGTGTCAGTGCCTGTTTTGTGTCCATGTGGTTTCCAAAATTTGAAGGTATTGCTAGGACACATCTGGGCTCTGCAAAGTTTTGACAAAGAACCAAACAGGTGGGCCCCAGGGTTGAGGCCATGTATGGAATAAGGAATCTCCCCCATGTATGAAACAAGGGGGAGAACCTTGCAGTAGTGGCAAATCTAACACACCGCAAAACTTCCCCAGTCTTGTAGCAAGAGCAACAATTGCTTTCAGGATGCTGATATGACAGATTGCTTCATATGGGAACAGTTTGGTGTGGGAAGATGCCGACATTGCACTCAGAACTGGTGCTGGTAATTTTTTGAAGGCAGGTTTGCCTGTGTGCTTATTCCATTAACATTTGCAGCTGCTCTGAGTGGCTCCTCTAGTCTCTTTTTCGTTCTCTGTCCCTGCAGGGAAGCCTGTGAAAGCAGCTGCAGCTGCTGTGGAAGAGAGCAGGTGAGACCATGCTGACAGACAGAGCTCTAGGGAAAAGTGGCATAAAAGCATCTCTGTGCTAATCACTCGGCTTGGACAGTCTGCCTTCACAGTTCATGTACTTTTCCCTTTTTGCTAAAATCCCTCGATTAATGATTCCATCTGGGTGCCACATGCAACATTTCTGGATCTCTAACTGATCTTACTAAGGAGAGAACTGTGTTTCAGTTCTCTGCTGATAAATTGGAATTCATCTGCCTTTAGTGTGATATTTTCAGCCTTGTAAGTGGACAGTGACATTGTGGGCTATAAATTAAGTTTTCTAGCACAATGTATTTTGGTATCAACTGGGGAAACTTTTGTTGTAGAAATAATGTTTCAATATTCAGGGTGTTCAGCACTGGAATAGTTGCGAAAAGCAAGTATCAGAGGCCAAGGTAGAAAAGGATGTAAGGATGATGTCCTGCTTGCTGCACTCACGATCTGCAAAATCTGGTCAGAAGCTGTAACAGAGCATGGCAGCAAAATACCTCAAGTGTTACACATTTTAGGTCTCTCTGTTATAAAGCAAACCCCCTGTATAGACAGATTTGCTTGGAGACACATAATTTACCCCTCCTAATTTTAATGGGATTTTGTTAATGCCGAGATTTCAGAGGCACCATTTGCTTTTCAGCATCTCTCACTGTGCCTCAGTTTTATCAGAAGCATCCAGATGGAATTCACATCCATCGTCATTAGGGAAGTGTGGGTGCTGGCATGGCAGAAACTGACAGCTCAGAGACTTCCATCTGCCTGGGTCTTTTCAAAACTCATTTCCTTGGATGCTAAAAAACAAGTGAGAGAGACAGGCAGAGGTTGTTAGGCCAGCCATCTCAGACTTGGGTTGCCTGTACAGACTTCCGTCACAGCCTTGGATGTGCCACTTGGGACCAGATCTGCAAAAGCTTTCACTGTAGGTGAAATTTAGAAACAAATATCCCAAATAATAGTCTTTCTCTTCCAAATATGCCTTCCAGGAAGAAAGAAGCTAGTCATTTATACCCAAAGGATGATGCATCTCAAACCCTAAGGTACAGGGGAACATTGTCCGTCTTGTCTTTTCCAGTGACTGGGTTGAGCTCCTGTGCCACCTTATGATGTCATCTGTTGTGAAGCTCATTGAAAGGAATCAAGAACACTTCCTGCACTAGGAATTTGTGTCCATCTACTTTTTATTTAGATCTGTAATACAAGGGTGATAGCACTTCCCTGTCTCTCTGGAGAATAAAGAAGGTTGATATGGCAGCATACTGAGAAACAGTTGTGTTGCAGCCATGTGAAGTAGTCCCTACACATTGATCCAGCTGTTCAGCAGTGTTACAGTTGTTGCTGGCCTGCAAAGTTCACAAAGCTGTTTATGTGGCTATTGGAATTTCCTCCAGTATTTTCAAGGACACATGTCTTAAGTTGTCAGAACACTGCTTCAGTACATTGAAATCATGGAGGTAATGTAAAATGAAGGCTAAGTCTTAAATGGATATTTTTACTGAAATAAATAACGTGGGTGTTGTACAGTTGAGTGTTATTTTCACGTTTATCTGGATAAGAATTTCCTGGGTTTACTTTCATTTGTAGTTGCTGAAGTGATTGTTGCTCTAAAAGCCAGCTCTATATTTACAGAAATTGGAGAAACTTTGCAAAGGAATGTAGGTCTCCAAAGGGTATGCTGGGCCTCAACTTTTCTGTGGTTGTTCAAATGCTAAAACCAAAGCTGCTGTTCCCACTTTCCACAAGTCTTGCAGAGCACCTTCATTTCTAGAAAGTCTGCAATTTCTCATGTGGTTGCTGAACAGAGTCTTCGAAGACTCGCTTTAAAATTCATCAGTTGTCATTGCCTTGGGATTTTGGCCACTGGTAAATGTAGAAGAGTCCAGACTGTGAAGACTGCATCATGTGCAACATGATGGAGGAGGTGTTGATGTGGTAGATCACAGAGCAGCTGGCTGGCTCTGGAGGAGTGCAGGAAGAAGCATCTGCATTTTTCTGATCTCTCCATTTCTCACTAGGTAATGCTGGTGATGTGTAGGGATTTGTATTCCCTGCTCTTGCATTCTTCCCTTGGCATTACGTACTGACCCCTGTCATGAACAGGCTGTCAGACTAGATGGACTTTCAGTCTGATGACTCTCCTCGTGTAAAGGCTTCTCTCCATCAAGTCACTGAGATACTTCCTTCATGCGTGGATTACCCACTGAAGTGACACAGAGGAGACATGGAGCTCCCAAGTGCTAAGAAGTACAACTTAGCTTTCTGAAGGGTGGGATGCCAGCTGCCTCTTTTAAAGGAGACAGTGCTCAGGCTTGTGCTCCAGCACTAAACGTGGAATTACTTCTGAAGTCAAACATTCCTGTTTTATGGAAGTTACAGTAGACACGCGTCTGCAGGTTTCCTCTGGCATATTTTCTCAATGCTTTTTGTTGTGGTTTTAATACTGGGCATAGCAATTACCCTCATGTGTTTAAGTATATTTCATTTAATTTTCCAGAGTGCTGAAATGAGCAGTGAGAAATTCAGAAGGTCAGAGGTAAACTTAAGTTTCCAAAGCTACCCCTCAGCCCTTCCTTTCACAAATTGTAATATGTTTCACTGATTCCTTTAGCTTGACCCTCTTTCCAGATATCTCTTCCCAAAGGTTTGGTAAGGCAGCACACATAGTTTACTAGCAGCGTGGAGAAAATGCATATTTATTTGCTGAAATTAATGTTCTCTGGATTAGACCTTGTTATTTAATTCTGCATGTCTGTGGCAATACTGAATTTTGGACCTGCCAGTTAATTGAAAGATCAGTTCATAGCCTGAGTATACTTCCAGAAAATCAGCAACATGGCTACAGGTTGCTTTCCAAAAAAAAGTTTTTCAAATGTTTTTGATAAAGTAGCTTTCTCATATCAGACAATAAACCACACTTGAACTCAGCACTGTAGTCTGTGGCTGGAGTCAAGAAAGAAATTTCAGTGTGAGGTTCAAATGCGTGAGTTTTGTGTAGAAGACTTAACACAGGCTACTTCCTTTCTTTTTTCCTGAAACCACCAAACTCAGAATTATTTAGCTGTCTAGCACTCTGTGCATCGTGAAACATGTTCTTCCAAGTGCATGTGTTTAATTTCTATTCAGGGCACACATAAAAAATTATTGTGAAACTCATGTTTCTTCAGTGTTCTGGTTTGCTTTTAAAGAAGCACTTTTAAATTTTAACATTTCCTTGTTCAGTCTCTTCAGACTGTGACATAAATGTATGTGAAGATAGAGTTATATATAGATTTAAGTAATCCTTCTGTTTACTCTAGCAGTGTTGTCTTTGTCTGGTGTCAGCATTGTTGCCATCAGTGACAGATTGGAGTTGTTTTGGGGGATGGGAGTGCAGAGTCAGCTGGTCTGTATTTAATCTTGTTGAAGTAGACTTGATCCTTACTAGAGGCAGCTGCCAGTGCCTGATCCTGATCCTGATCCTGTACTAATTTTGAAGCAGTGGTCAGTCAGCAACTTCCTGTTTAATTCTGTCAGATGGCACCAGCCTACAGACACCTTGGTGCCTCTGCTGCGATACAGACCCCTGAGAGCACTAGGCTCACCTCTGTGTTTTCTATCCTACATCAGCAAATACCTGATTTTGAATTACATTTAGAGCAATCAAGTTTCTAGAGCAGGCTTTCACTTGAAGTTCCACTGACTAGCTGATTGTTTCATGGGGTTTAATTGTTTCAGTGCATTTTCTGGTTGGGCTAAAAATACTCCTTTTTAAGGGTTTTGTTGAGAAAGGTAATAGAAGAAAATAAAAAAAAGGTGATTTAATGTTTAGTTGGGCAGTAACCAGTGTAGCCTAGTGCTAATGTAAACGTGGATGTGAAGGCTTATATTGTTTCTATGCAGGATCCTCGGCAGTTTGTTTTGGAGACCACATGACAATCCTTCTTGGGTTTTAATCCTATTTGTAAAACAAAAATCAGCGTCTTTATTCTTCAGTTAACTGTATAACTTTCTGCCAGTTACCTAACTGAAATAACAAAATAATGTGAGATAATTAATTTTTAAAACACTCAGGTAGGAAATTATTTGACTCATTTTAACAGATTAATTACAGTGAGGCTTGTGGTTAATTAACTAGAGAGTGACACATGCCACTGAGTAGCAAACCTGAAAGTGGAACACCTTGGTTCTAAACTTACTTCCTTGCTTTCTATTCATTTTTATTTCAAAGGTAGTTTTTCTCAACTTGCTGTCTTGATAAGTGGTTTTGCCCTGTTTCTACAGAGCTATGCTCTTCAAAATGTGTAGAAAAATTGGATTACAGTGAAAGAGTACTTTGGATTTGCAAAATCTGTTTGCTTTCTGCCTAGACAGTCTGTTGCAACGGAGTGTGTCTGAGGGAGTGCACTCTCTTACCTGAGACTATTTCCTGCCCTTACCAATAGGTTTCACTTGGGCTGTGCTTCAGTGAACATGTCTCAGTGCCAAAGCCAGGTTAAGCAATTTTTCTTCCTAGATGTTCACTCCTGCTCTGGTGTTTCCAGGGCACTGAACTGTACCAGAGAGAAATATAACTTTTTGGAGTTGGGCTTTTGTTTGTTTGAGGGGATTGTTTGTTTTCTGTAGGATTCATTGAGTAGCCCCTTCGACAATTGTAGCATCATCCAAGAGGGGCCTGGAAGCTGGAGCGTGCAGTTAAGGGAGAAGGAGGGGAACAGAAATTGCATAAGCTGGTTTTGTAGCTGAGGAAAGAAAAATGGCCATGTAACCATGTTTGCTGACTGCCACAAGCTTGCCAAGGAATCACATCTGCTCTTACTTCAAAGCCTGTAAGAGAACGTTTTCTTTTTTCCTGAGAATACTGCATTACTTGTAGATATGTGTGGTGAAAATAGTCAATTTCTTTTAACTCACTCCCTTCTCCACTAGCAGATGGAAACTTTGTCAGTGGAACTTTAATACCCTCAGCATTTTTGGCTGTTCTCTTTCATGGTGGTCATGACTCTGGTTACTGAAAGCTTAACATTGCAGACAATTAGTCCCAGCAAAAGTAATTTTTATTCCAAATTAGTGTTTTCAGGTCAGCTACAGCATTTGACTTTTCTGTGTAGATGAGACTGCTGGCATAGTAAGATAGGGCCTAGCTGTCTTTAGAGATCAGTTCTGTTAAAAATGGGAAGGGAAAAGTTACATGGTGTCATGGGGTATCCTTTTGTCACATTTTTTGCAAGCACAAAGTTGTAAATTTAAGAATAAGTTTAAACAAAGTCAATTTTCCCCAAGCCAGCTTATATCTATAACAAGGGTGTTTATTCTGCTATAGAATCATCATTCTCTTCTTTTAGTATGTTTCCATAACTTCTCTAAGTTACTTTGTGTTCTATAGTACCCCTCCAGCAAGCAAGACCATGCTGGTTTTAGCAACCAAGAATATTTTATCTTTTCTGATGTGGGGGTAAGTCACAATTGTTTGTATCTTGTAGAGTCCCACTGAAACTCTTGTCCTGCAAAGCTTTGCACTTGATGAAGAGTAGTACTTGAGATTCCAACCCTATGGAAATCCCAAGCTCTGCAGAGCTCTGCAGAAATTAAACTCCTTGAATATCTTGTTTACAAATCCTGATTTAAATCCTTATTTTGTTGGAATTCCTTGAGGCAAAGATTTGGATTTTCTCTATGTTAGTCCCAGTTCGTGCAAGTATGGGCAGAGTAAAATGGTCTGATTTGATCACCTCAGAAAAACTCTTATCCAGGTCTATGGTAAAGGTATTTAGCTTTTCTGGAAAGATGAAGAAGCTGGCATTTTGCATTGAGAAGCCTGTGTGGGCAGAACACTTAACACAGCAGACAGGCTCGTGGGAAGTGGCATTCAAAGAGAGAACTAGAAGTTTTTAATCAGTAGAAATGGGTAGTGGTTTTAACCATTAGTGTGGGCTGCTCAAGATGAACTCAGGTAGCAGTTAAGATGAAAAAGCTCAGAATGTGCACACACAGCAGTAACAGAAAATAATTCATCAGTTGAAATAAGCAGACAAATATGTGAACGGGGTATAGGTCCGTGTGAAATGATGGAAAATTAAAAACACGTCAAGACTGGGGAAAGTGCAGTATTTCTTTGAAAACTAATGTGCTGACTAAGTAAGCAACTGAAAGTTAGTCATGGCATTTGACACTTAGGAGGAGCAAACCCTTGGTCTCTTACCATAACTACCATTGTGTGGGGCAGCACATGGCAGGCTGCTGAATGTGGGCACTACAGACCTGTGGGGAAGGCTGTCTGTATAAGAAATGTGTCAGATGGCATACGATTACTGGCTACAGTGAGCTGAGGGTTGGATGTATAATTATTGAGAGCTAAAAACGGTACAAGAAAGCACACAATACTGGGTATGAATCTTCCATTAAAAATCCAACATAGATAATTCCCCTTTCTACTTCTGTCTCCTTCTAATGTTGCAAAGTCTCTCTATGGAGATTTATTTCTAAATAAGGGAATTTATTTGGGTTTTGGTTTTGAGATTGGATTTTTCCTTTTTTTGTTTTGTTGTTGTTTTTTTTTTCTTTTAATAAGAAAAGGATAAATTCTGGACAGGAATTTTATTTTTTATTACAATTTAAGCTGCTCAAAGGATATTACAAAGAAAGAAATGTAAAGTGGATCAAACTTACAAAAAGTATGTGACATTTTCCTTTTTATAAAATAAGAGAAACAAGGCATCTGAGTTTCTAAGGGCCTGTGGGCTATGGGGAAAAGCTATGGGGAAAATAGCTTATGTCTTGAAGGACTTAGGTCATAGTCTTGCTGAAAGTGTACAAGAGGTTGTTTGTGTGCATATGAAGGCTCAAATGCAGTGAAGAGCTAATACACTAGTTACTGTTTATCCTGCTCTTGGAAGTCCCTGAGGATGGAGGTTGAGTTGTCTGTATTTGTTTACTTTTCTTTTGAGCTAGTACACACCAGATTAAAAGTCTTCCATAAAAAGTGGGAAAAGTGGTGGAGGGGGAAACACTAATCCAAAATTTTGAAAGGCCTAGAATCACTGATGGTGGCCCAGGATGTAGTATATAGTGGGTGCATGTGCTGGCTTTGGTTGAGGTAGAGTTAGTTTTCTTTACAGTGGCTGGTATTCGGCTGTGCTCTGGATTTGTGCTGATCAAAGGGTTCATAATATAGAGATGTTTTTGTTACTGCTGAGCAGGGCTTACACAGAGCCAAGGCCTTTTCTGCTTTTCCTACTGCCACGCTGGCAAGGAAGCTGAGGGTGCATGGGAGGTTGGGAGGAGACACAGCCAGGACAGGTGACCCTGACGGACGAAAGGGATATTCCAGACCATATGGCATCATGCTCAGTATATAAAGTGCGGAGGAGAAGGAGGGAGAGGGGGACTTTTGGAGTCACGGTGTTTGTCTTGCCAAGTCATTGTTACATGTAATGGGGCCCTGCTCTCCTGGAGATGGCTGCACACCTGCATGTCCATGGGAAGCAGTGAATTAATTCCTGATTTTTGCTTTTCTTGTGTGCATGGCTTTTACTTTCTCTATTAAACTGTCTTTGTCTCAACCCGTGAGTTTTCTGTCTTTTACCTCTCCAGTCTTCTCCCCAATCCCGATCATGAGGGAGTGAGTGAGCGGCTGCCTGGGGCTTGGCTTCTGGCTGGGTGTCTTGGTTTAAGACAAGTGAAGGGGGAGACACTCTAGAGTTACCTCCCCTTAGTTCTAACAGATGCCTTGCCAAAAAAAACCCCAAGCCAAAATAGTAAGGGACAAGAAAAATAACAGCGCTAATCACTAGTTACAAAGTTGTTGAAATGTCATGGCCTCCCCAGAAACAAAGAGAAACTCAAAATGGCAGAGAAACCCCTCCCCCAAGATGGCGCCCACCACATCGGATGACCGGCCCGAAGTAACCGCCTCAGGAAAGAAAACCGAAACAAAGCCAGAGGGGAGCTTCTGCACGTGCTGCCTCAGCTCTCTCCCTGCAAGAACAAAAGGGAAAGAGCAAGAACCACGAGGCAAGAGAGAGCTCTGCCTTCACGACCCCGTCTTCAAAAAGACCGGCCCCGCTGGCCCCGCAATTCCATTTCCAACCGCAGGGTCTTAAAGAGATACTAACAATTTTGGGCACACTTAGATGTGGAGTGCAGTAACATTTTGGGTTACCCCGGACACTGCAGTTAAACCATGACAGATCTCGACTTTTTTCCTTCATGGTTAAAGAATTCTATTTACTGTGATTGGAAAAAGATATCCCAACTGGTTTTGGCCAGGAAATAATGACTTCTCAGCAGAGCTGGACTTGGTAGGAATAAGTTAATTTTGAAAAGAGCTTCAAGAGAGAGAAAGAGCATCTTTGAAAAGAAATGGAATTGGCCAACTGGAAAAACATCAGCAATGCTTTTCCTTTTTGCAGGAACCAACCACCACTGCAGCTGCCTGCCTGCCTTGTGAACATATGCAAAATACTGTTCCCTGATTGGGGGAAGCTTGCCAGTAGTTGAAGCTCAATACTGTAAAAGAAAGTGTGTTTATTTTAGTCTGTATGAAATGGAAGGAGGAACTACTTAGAATTGTGTAAAAATTACTTGTTTTACATTAATAACTTGCAAGCCCAATGACATGAATTTGGAATGCGCAAGTGATCTGAGAATGAGCTGAGGACTTCATTGCTACAGGCTGAGAATTAGTGTTTTGATAAACCTTGCTGTCTACTTCATGATGAGTATGTGGTGCTTGCTTCTGAGAAATTCTGTTTGTCTCCACAGGCTCAGGGCTGCAGACAGTTTATAATATTGTTTGTTTGTATTTCCATTGTCAGATGCTTGCTGTCAGCTTTTTGATGAAGAGGTAGTTGCGCATTTAGCTCAAGTTGCATGCTTTGTATTGTTTTTAAGGTAGACTCTGAGGTAATGCATAGAACCCAGACAGCTGGAAATTAGAGCAGTTCTACTTCCCAGCTCTTGCCCCACCAAAGTAAGTTTAGTGTGCATCTCAACAGGACAATACTTTTTCTGCTGTTACCTATTCCTTATATCTGTGTTTGACTGGAAATACTGCTTTTGGAAAAGCTGTAGTTTACATGACCATTTAGTTTCATGACTTCTTTCCTTGATAGTCCATGATAGCAAATGGTGCTGACAGCTGTGAATGTCGTGAGACACTGGAACCGTTTGCCCAGAGAAACTCTGGATGCCCCATCCCTGGAAGTGTTCAAGGCCAGGTTGGATGGGGCTCTGAGCAGCCTAATCTAGTGGAAGGTGTCCCTGTCCGTGGCAGGAGGGTTGGAATGTGATGATCTTTAGCTTCCAGTCCAAGCCATTCTGTGATTCTGTCTATGACTATGGAGTTTGTCACAGTAGTATCTCTCCACAGACAACTGAGTTGAAACTGCAGCATATTCCACACAGCTGCACTGGTATTACCAGCAACAGCTGTCATTTTCTATGCTCAAGTTCAGCCCTTGGTGCAAAAAACTGAGTCCCTATAGCAGATATCTGTCCCAGGCCTCTGCCTGGACTCTGTAGACCTGATTTATGTGTCTGAGACTCTGTAATACAACCACTCTGGGGTTTTTTTAACCAGTATCTATGGAATAGCAGAAGTCAGGTTAGAAAGCTAAGGGCAGTACATCTGATTATTGTAAAGTAAAACATGTAGTCCAGACATTCTTCAGGTAATTTTGAGAGTGGAATTTAAATTGGTATTATTATTTTGATTGTTAAAATTAGGATCTGCAGATTTATTAACTACTCTGTGCTAAAAATGGAGATTGATGCACACTAAACTGTAATCCACTCATCCATCATAAAACTTCTGCTAGATACCTATTTAATTTCGAAACAGAAGAATTCATTATCTATCTCCAGAGAAATTAATTTTTCTTAAGCATCAGCATGTGCAATGAGGTATCAGAGAGCATTCTGTGGCAAACAAGCGAGGAAGCAGCTGTCTCTAGCATGCAGCTATGGAACTAAAGAATAATTTCCATGGGCAATACAGAAGTACAGGAATTATCTTTGTGGCCCAAGGGAGTTAACAAATACAAGTTCAATTAATTGCCTTGCCAGGGTTTTGCTGTGTAATGTACAGTGGGAGACATTAGTTTTCCAGCATAGGTTTGGGTTTTCTCTATCTAAAACTATTCAGTGCAATTTGCATCGAGTTCCTGCTTAAAAGCATGTTACGTGGTTGTGGACAGTGTGGTGTCCCAGGAAGTTGGTTTCAGTGGGATGCAAGTGACCTGTGTAGTCACAGCCTGGGTGCTATACCTTGTCCTCATAGTGCTGAGCCCTCTGTAGGCAGTGTTAGCTTCTCTAATTCAGACCTTCTGGTTAAAATGGCCCAACACCAAATAAATCTGACTCTTCCAAAAACACATATGGACTCTAATGTATATTTCCTTGTGAGTTCTGGCAGTGCAGTCTGATTCAGGGGTGTGCCCTTAAAGCAGAATCACAGAAACAGCTTTCAGGAATAGATTGCTAATAACTTGTCAAACCATTCGACAACCAGTGCAAAACTGTGAATGGTGTTTCAAATGACAGGACAAAACAGATGCCAAAACTGAAGTTTCTGATTATATTGTTTAAAATATCTGTTTTCTGTGTATGACGTACAGGGGATAATTCCTTTAGGAAGGCTGACAGACAGTCAGTTGGCTGCTCTTTGCGGTACTTTCCAGTATAAAAATAAAACTGCAGATGTTTGACACAGAAATGTCAGGATACTTAACTTTGGGTTAGGGTTTGCAGATGTCATGTATGTTGTGGAAGCTAAATCTCTGCCTTAGGGGGAGAGGGGGAAGAGGTGCATGGCACTAAATGCAGAGAAGCATGTCTTGTGTGTGACTAATGCAACCTGACCTGTGCTCACTCTGTCCTTTTTGATGTTTAAAAAAGCCCAACTGCTGTCATTAGTAGTGAACTGTGCCTGTTACGCGGTTTTGAGGGCGGTCATTTGTTATTGAGGAGTTCAGCTGCCAGGTGATTTTTCTATGTCTTGTAGAAATGTCCCCATAAAGAGGGGAGGTTTGTATAACACTTTGCTGTTTTAACTGCACAGAGCATTATTTGTTTCATCAGAGCAGTACCCAGGAGCAGAGGTAAATGTGGACATGCAAAACTGAGTTCTTGCATCCAGTCAGGCTTAGCACAGAGGATTTCTGTTGACAGATTGGTCCAAATGTTTCACCTCTTGAATTGTTTTAAATCCTCTTTAAAAGACCTGGTGCATGTATTTATGTTGGTGCTGTTTTGTTTGTCTTCAAACAATAGAGTAAAGCTGCCAGCTTTGAACTCTGCAAGTTTTGAGAAATGGGTGAGGTTGGATAGTTTATCTAAACACAATGCTTACAGCTGGGTTTCATTGAATGCACTTAATGGCAGACATGACAAACCCATTTGTTCATTTTCACATAGTAGTAACTGATTACATTTTCTCTTGGCTATGGTTCAGCTAAAGTTGCATTGTCCTGTGCATTGTTTCCTTTCTCAGCTTCTAAGTCATTATTTTGGAAACAACTCTCCTGTTCGTTTGGATTTTTTTTGGTGTGGGGAGTGGGTTGGGATTTTTTTGGTTGGATTGTTTCTGTTTTCTTGGTGGGAGGAGGTGGATTGTGTTTTTACATCTCTCACGGTTAATTTGTCCAGGGAGGCAGCAGGAGCTGGAAGCTGAGGACCCGTACGTGGAGGCCGATCAAGACCTGCACAGAAGGATGGAGCGTTCTGTGGAGCCGCCTACGGAAAGACCTGGGGAGAGGCGCATGGCAGAAATGAAGAAGCTCTATGGTGCTGAAGCTGCCAAAATCCAGGCAATGGAGGCTGCCATGCAGCTTATCTTTGATAGGAACTGTGACAAAAAGCAGCCCAAATACTGGCCCATTATTCCCCTTAAGCTGTGAGTACCTGGACTGTGCTCTGACATGGC
This sequence comes from Atrichornis clamosus, assembly GCA_013400975.1. Taxonomy (NCBI): domain Eukaryota; kingdom Metazoa; phylum Chordata; class Aves; order Passeriformes; family Menuridae; genus Atrichornis; species Atrichornis clamosus. Next base: position 97,670 of record WBMZ01005229.1, read on the forward strand.
ACAGAACTGTAGGGATAGGTGCTTTAGTCAAGTTGTGCTGCTGAAAAAACAAACCGCAAATTTTAGTTTTGGTTGGGCTTTGGGGGAGAGTCTGGCAAGGACAGCATGTTTCTTTGGCCTTTGTTTCTTTGAGTGTCAGTGATGCTTACAGTCCACTCAACCTACATACAGTTATCAAGTAGTAATAGGAGGGACAGGAATATCAAACCTGTCTAAAGTCATAGGTTCACTCATTTGATACCCGCCTGCCTTGACCATGCTTGCAAGAAATGTTACAATGTCTATACTCAGTGAACCAGGAAACCTTAAAGCGATGCAAAAGAGACCATGTCTGCTCTTCCTGTTTAGGAATTTGAGTGATCCCATTTTTTAGTCTTGTGTAACATAGTAACATTTGGATCCTGTTTCACACAGCACAACTTGAAGTGTTATGTCTGCTAATCTTGGATTTTTTTGAGAACCAGGAGCCCACTGGCCAAGATTCAACTTATCAAGTTACCTTAGCCCAGACATTTGAATTCTTTTTCAAAGGTTTATAATAAAGCAGGAAGTTTTTCTTGCAGACTGATACTTGTCTGGCAGGAGTCTGACTCTAAAGCAACATTATATAGAAAAATGTTTTAATGAAGGGGGTGGGAGGACTGGGGAGAAGCCTGATGTGGTCCTGTCTGTTATAGATTGGTTTTGCAGAAGGGAAACTTAAGAGGACACAGCACTATTGGGGCCAGTGCCTACAGTAATTTTAGCCATTCTAATGAAAAGCAGCAATGGTTTTGAAGCTTTAAAGAATGCTTATTAGATATTTGATAGACTATATTTGAATGATGCATATGGAGGTGTGGAAGCCAGGTAGCCCTGTGGCCTATGTCGGTTTTAGGTGCAGCTTTCCAATGCCCACCTGCTTAGGGCATGCACAAAATGTAAACATAAGCAAGTGGATGTTCCTCTGTGTGCTCATCCATCTGCACAGGCTGTTCGGTTCTGCTTCTGTCGCTCTTTACTTTTGGTCAGTTGTGCTTGCCCCACTGATAACCAGGTGAGTGAGGCACACTGGTGGTCTGTGTAAGAGAGGCAGCGCTGGCCCCTCAAAACCAGTGACTCCTCAGAAAATGGTACCCTGAACACTTCACAGGGCTCTGTGAAGCTCTGCTGATGCATATCATTGTGTACTGAAGGGTTATAGTTTGTGTTGCAGCATTTCCATGCCAGGGCAAAGGAACCTTCCGCTGGTTTAAGAGTGACATATTCATCTGCTTTCCTGGCAACGGAGGAAGGTCACAACTAAAATTTTAGCTTCAGTTCATGCCGACTGAGTGTCCAGAGTTTCTCTGTAGCATGTGTAGTTTGTAATACACACCAGCAGTTGCTGTGCCCTCTGCAGCAGCCAGCTGCAACAAAGCAACTCTGCAGTGCAGTTCAGAGTATCTTTGCTTTCACAGTAGTTACTGTTTTATCAAAGCAGCATTTCCATGTCACTTCCACCTCTTTCACTTCAGATGTGATGAGGTGAAGTTAAATTGAACACTGGAATTAAAAAGCTTCCAGCTTCCAAGACCTATTGCTGGTGTGATTAATCTGAAAAACTTCAGTGAGACAGGAAAGAGAAAAGGGTTATCAACAGTCGTGCATTTGTCTTAACTCTTGTTTTTGGTGGGTTTTGTCAAAAATGCAGTGTTTTGTTTGGGTTTCCTTTCATTGACCAAATAAATTTTTTTCATAACACTTTGTAATTTAATTTTATTTTTTTTATATACAAACTTCCATACTTAGAACTCTTCAGTTCTTAGATGCTGAAGCTTTCTTTTAGCTGCTGTATTGTTTAAGGAAGATTGAACTTAGAGCAAGAACAGTTTTAACATATGGAGAAGCACAAGGAGTGTTGACAGGACTTTCACAGGAATGCCAGTCAATACCACACATGTATGGTATGGTGCAAAATGAATGGAAAGGTTGCTGCCTCCACTGGGGGAAAACCCTGTCCCAGATTAACATACATAAATAGTTCTGTTCCTATTTGAAATGTTTCCAGGGTGGTGATAGTGTTTTCCCTGTGCAGTTCAGTTCAGAAAAAAAGGAAGAATGTGTAGGACTAGGCTGTTCTTACTTTTCAAAACAAGTTCCAGTTCTTGCTGTGGTTGTTTCTGCATCCAGCTGATTCTGCTAGCAGAGGCAGAAATTGTGGTCTCCAAAAGTATTTGTAGAGACCTCATACAAGACAAATACTGAATTCCTTTCCTACTTCACTTAAAATCTAAAATGTATAGAAAGAAATATATAAAAGAAATTTCCTTGCCTTTGGTTCATTTAACTATTTCTAAAGGTTTAATATGCTTAATATGCTGTGAGGTTAGAAGCAGAGAGAACTGGATGAACTGTTCCCTAAGAACTATGTACTAAGTCCTGAAAGGGAGGAATACAGTACTGCAGACTTAAGACTTGCTGCCAGATAATCTCATTTCAGGGGCTAGGCCGTTGCTGGTAGTTGGCCAGATGTCCCATTTTGCTGGCAATTTAACAAAACTTGGAAATTCTGTGTTGCATTTCTTTTACTCCTTCTCCCGTGTCATTTTACATTTCTAATGTATATCTCGCATAAAAACACGGAGGAAATGCAGCATCAACTCAAAAATGCCAGTTCAGTCATCTGTAACATTCACCTGAACATATTTATTATATTGCAGTCCTCAGTCATGGGAATGTGTACACTTTTTTCTCCCAAAGAGAAAATGTTACTTGGCCAGAATGGAACTGTGATGCTGCAGACTTCATTCTTCCTTGTCCAGAAGGTTGTACCTTCGCTTTCAGGTGTGTTGCTTGTGTAGTCCTGCCCAAAGGGAATTCTCCACTTGCTGGTGGTGCTGTTTCTCATGAGCTTTTTCCAGCTTCGGTAGACGGAATTATACCCTGAAGTCGCAAGGTGTCATACAATCAATTAGTCTTACTTTAAGAAACCGATTTCATTTGTTACATGCAAATCAGCCTTATTTTCAGGAGAAGAGTCTGTGATTGGTTGAAGATGCTTTGAAGATCAGAGAAAAATGTAACAGGTCATTTCTACTGAAAGCATTCTTAAATTAAAAAAAAACCCTCTCAGAACCGGCGCGGTATAAATGTAACACACAAATGAAGCAATGACCTCTGTGTTTCCTACTGAAAGAAAAACTGCTTAATTTTATGTATTGGTGACATTGTCAAGAACACTTGTTCTTTTAGAATGATTTCTCTATAAAGCAGCTGATAGCTCAGTGTGCCTGTGTGTACAGGCGACCTGAGAAGAGGTTCAACTATTTTGCTGAACATAATTTTCTCAATCAACATTATGGGTAAGTATTCATCCTTTTTGAGAGTTGTCTTGTTAATGCCTGGCTACAAACATCTCACACTTGGAAAAAGCTTTAATAAAAGGCAGCCTAAATTTCTGTGACAGCCTTTGTGAAGGATAAACATTACATAACCCGTAAGGATTTGGTCACTTGTGTCTTTTTCTCTTTGTAGAAGCTCGCTCATTCATTAAATGAAATGTGTTGCAAATATTGGTATCTTCATCTCTTGTTGCACTAAGAGCAGTCCAGCTCTTCGAGTAGAAATTGAGAAAAGCAAGATGTGGATTCAGCTGCTTAAATTTTGTTTTAAGTGTGATTTTTGGCAAGCTGGGCTGAACATTTTGGCTGAAAGAATTACAGAGGGTCCAAGATTATTGCCCAAAAAGTGAAATACAGTCTGTCAAAAGGAAACATCCAAACTGTTTTCCTTCTGGTTTGTTAAAAGTGTAAGCTCCTGGAAAATGTATTATTTGATAAATAATACATTCATGTGACAAAAATCTTTTTTTACGTTTTTGTGCTAATCAATCAACTGTCTGCCCTGTCTAACCTGTTGTCTCGTGTTCCTGCCTGGATGGTCCAAAGGAAAGAAATTCTCACAGGCTCTTTTCTACGTAGAATAGCCTGTGAGGGAGTCTCAGCTGCTTCTGAAGGGTGGTTACAGCCAGCGTGTGTTTCAGGCTTCACATCTCTTCGTATATTCTCACATAGCTGGAATTGCTGAGCTGGGACACAGTGATGTGCAGAGGAGCTCAGGGTGGGTGGGTGACAGACCATGACGTTGCCGTTTGGGAATTGTCTTGAAGACCTGGCTATCATAGCAGAGGAATTGCTTGGACTCAGTCCATTCTTTGGAGCTGGTCATACAGGCATCAGCCTCAACTATTAATTTTGACAGTCCAGGAGCAGCGCACAAGTCTTGCTTGGCCAAAAGTGGAGAAAGACTTGCTCCTCTTGAGCTTGCAGGGAGTAAGTGAGATTCTCTGTGCATGGATTTTATTACACAGTCGCAGAAGAATTTTTTTCCTCTTTCATCATGAATCTTGTTCTTCTAGGAAGGCAAGCAAGCAGAGTAAGTGAGAACATACATAGTTTTTGAAAACAAAATACTTTTCAGCCTAGTGACGCCAGTACCGCTGCTGGTTCCCTAAACTACATTGAGATCTTTTGCCTACAAAGCCTTTTGAAAAGCCAGAATACACGTAACTATTATCCCCATGGCTGTTGTTTACAGACATCTCAAAGACATACCTATATGGGGAGCAAGAGGTGAGAAAAGTTGAAAGAATTCTTAGGGATTTTTTCCAAATAGAATTACAAGTGGCCTTCCTTGACTTTTAGACTTTATTTTAAGTAAAAACAACAGTTTCTCAACTCAATGAAGAAGTGAGGCAAAAAGTCTATGAGGGGCTGGTAAAAACTAAGTTACACCACTTCAGATGTCCCTGAGCTGCACCGTACTGGAATCTGGAGCAGGGTAACACAACAATGCTTTATTGATGGCCTCTAGGCAGCTGCCATTGGGTGTTGGCATAGGAAGATAACCAGATTTCTTACCTGTTCATAGGGATGTTTAGAATCTTTCCACATGCTCATACTGAAGATGATTGAAATACCAGTCCTGAGGTTCAGCTTTCAGCTGTCTCATGCATTCTTTTTTTCTAGTTACAGAAACCCCTCCTGTGGCTCAACTCCACCAAAGTTTACTGTCATTGATGTCTGGAGTCGAGTTGGAAGACATCTACTGCTAAGCTGTTTAATGTAACCCAGTTTATTTGTTACTTGGCTCGAGATTCAGTCAACCCTTTTGGTCTAGGCTTGTACAAGCATCCAGCACGAAAAAGTCTGTTCCTTGTATTTCATCAGTTTTGATACTCACATAACTGTCTTACTCCCACCCTTTGCATGGGACAGGAAAAGATCTGGGTCATCATGTCTGGTTTCTGCCACCTCTGGCAACCACATCATCTCATACATTTCAGAAACTAATTAGGAAGTTCCATTTCCTCTACTTCTGCTGGTTAAGACTGCAGGGCCTGCTTCTCACTTGCAAAGCATAATAAAACACCAAGAATGTCACAAATTTAAGTTGTCCTTTGTCAGAGAGTTGCAAAAAATGTAAATGCAGTTACAGATTATGTATCTTGTGCTTTTTTTTATTAATATCCTGTAATATCTGTCCCCTGGACTTCTGTAACAGAAATAAATGCTCAAAGTATGTTTTTGCTTAAGCAGTAATTCATCAAAGGCCGCTTTTCTGGTCTAGCATACTCCGTGAAGTAATGAAACTTGGTAAGAGCTGAAGGCTCCCATTCTGCTGTCCTTTCATGAAAAGTGGTGAGTTTGAGGTAAAACTTCAGCCAGTTATGCTGCAATGTACTTCAAACACACAAGTTGGATGAGTTTCTCCAAACAGAAAAATCCTTCCATGACTGCAGAATATTAATCTGAAATGGACTGTAAACCAAGAGCAATCAAAAGAATAATACGCATTACATAATTACTTCATCTGAGAAAGTAGTAGAATTCATTACTTTTTATCAATTTTCTCTATATGTGTTGATGAATTTAGGATTTCCAGTAATGCCAGACCAGACTGTGCTAGAGACGAGAAAGTATTTGTTGAGCAAAACATTTGTGCTGCTCTGCCACAGAGTTGTGTCTCAGCAGTGGCACAGCTGGTCTGTGTTCCTGTTTTGGTGCCACTGCCCTGGGTGTTGGGGGCACACAGGAAGTCCTTCCTTGGCACCTCCTCAGATAAGCCCTGTCGCTGAGCTTACTCATGGCAACTGTTTTATCATTATGTCCTGGCCCTGTGGTCCTCGTTACCTTTTTCTGCTGGCTGTTGAATTCAGAACGTGCAAACTGTACTGTCTTGCTGTGAAGGGTGGGGTATGTGTGACGACATGATGGTCCCATGGCAACGGGCTGTGATATCGTCACTGCCAGATGGTGAAGTCTTTCAGGGGCACATCAGAAAGAACAGCTGTGTTGTGCTGTAGAAAGTCCTTACTCCTGAACCGCTCTTCTCTATCTCTAAAGAAAACAGAGAAAACGACAGACAAAATTAAGTGCTCAGTTTTCCCTCCTTTGCTTTTTTCTGTTGAACGGATCCCTCTTCAGGTCACCTACAGCTCCAGTGTGAGAGCATAATTGTGTATCTCCAGAGTGCAAAAGTGCTTCTATAGAGAACTTTTAATGAGATTAGTTATTTTCCCTTCCCAACTGTGTTTTACTATGCAGACCTGCTTTAGAAAGATGTCCTGTACTTTCCCTGTCAACAGCAGTTAAATCTTGCTTGGAAGGAAAAAAGGAGCTGCTTTACTGTCTCTTCCCTTCAATAGCTGTTTTAGTCTAGCAGTGTTACTTGCTTTTTCAAGTCTAACAAAATGCAATCTGTTTCTCTGGCATGGTTATAGCTAAAGCTTTTTTGTGGTAAATACACTGATAATAATTAGCTGCACTAGTGACTTGTGTTGCTTTGTTGAAACTGTCATTCCAGACACAGCCTGCAGTGCGATAGTCCCCATCAGCATGACAGAATTGTTCACTTCAATCCAAGAAGATATCACATCCTACTGGATATTGTTTATATAAACCTAACTGTTTATATTGTTGAAATTTTTTAACACTTTACTAAAATCCAGTAATTAAACAATTTTGTTTTGCTACTTTAACTTACTTGATGCCAGGCTTTTGAAGCCTGAATTTATGTAAAACCATTATAATACTAGAAAAAATTCAGCAGAATCTCAAGTACAATACAGATTTTTTTTTCTAGTAGGGTGCCCAAGGATTATATAATAATTTTAAATAATATGTGTCAAAAAATTGTGTTGTATTTCTTGGTTTTTCAACATTATTTTAATTTCCTGGTTTTCAGAATTAAAATTTAAGGGGGTTTTTTTATACTTCTTAGATGAGCAGCCTTAAAAATGTTGAGTGGCTTAGCAGCCGCTCTTTCAAGACCTAAAATAACATCTGAATGTTTACTGTATGTAGGAAAAAAGCCAACACTGCCTCTCCCACCACTGTCATCCCCACGAAGCTACCTGGAATTAAATGGATGTGCACTGTGATGCATTTTTCTGGCCACATCCATAAGACTTTATATCTCCAAGAATCCAGCTGAGCAGTTTCCTGGGTTTCTCTTTACCTCAGTCATTTTCAGCACCTTTTTTCTTGGTCCCTCATCTTCTTTTTCACAAAGGCTGCTTTCTAACTTGTGTCCCTCCACATGCCAGCACATGCTCTTCTGCAGCCTTATGATGCTCTCTTAGCTCCTATGCTCCTGTCTGCCTCCCACAGGGAGGGCAAAAAATGTTGCCTGGACACTCAGTAGCCAGCAGAGCACATGGGAAAGACTAATCAAGAGGAGCAGATTTTTGTGGTCAGTGCCTCTGGCACCATAAATGCTGAAAGCAGAAAGTGCCAAGACCCTTCCCACAGCACTGTCCCTGACCTGTCAGTGGATGAGGGAAGATCATTCTCTCCTCTTTTCCTGAGACAGAATTTCCTCACTGCTGTGCTAGTGGTGGGAATTGTGTTACTGCCAGTTCATTTCTACCCACTCCAGTCAATCACCCAAAACCTTTCTAAAGTTGCAGTGCAATGAACCACCACGATCCTGTTGAACACCAGGGGAGGCTTTTGTGAGACTTTCCCCTAGTGGGAGAAACAATTGCTGAATACAGTACCTGGACCTCACAGTCCATCTGTTTAATTTATTGTGTGTCTCAACAGTACGTCTCTGTCAACTCCACCTCCAGTGTCAAGGAATAACTGTAACTTGGGAGCTCAGCCATTTGGAAGACCAACCAGGCAACCATGATGTATTCCCACCCAGCAGATGGGGATGTTGCTAAGGCAGTTTTCGATATAAGAATGATTTTACCTCTTTTTCTCTCTTTTCAGCCCTCTTGGCCAGCTGACATCCCGTTTTTTAGTTTTCCAGCGGGCATTGGTTCAGTTTGGCGTGATCCTTCAGAGTGGGAGCAGTAGCCTATTTAGAGCTTAAAACACATAAAGACTGACTGGCTGGAACCCCAGAGAACAACCTAGCAAGGGGCTGATGAGGGCACTTAGCCAGACCATCTCCGAAACACCATTGTTAAAAGAACCTGATATGCATGTTAAGTAAACATCAAATATGCAAAACCCAGCACATGTAGCATGCAGATAATAGCATAACGTAATGGGCCCTATCTCCAAATAAATAATAGCACCCTCATAACCACAGGCAATTTCAATATTTTCAGTTCACTTTCAATGTCCTCTGGATGGGTCATATCTATAATACAATAAAACTCCCACAGGCTCCAGCAGGAGCTGGATTTAGTGTTAAACCCTGACTAAAATGAGGGGAAGAAATTTCTCTTGTGCACAAACAGGCAAAAGCTCTAGAATAAATGTGATCCAGGAAGTTATTATATAAAGGCATTGATAATTTCATTTGCATATAAAATAATAGCAACAAGAACGGAAGCTAAATTATCCCATATATACAGAAACCCTGGGTGTTCAGGATTGGCTATTCATTATTCCCTTGTCATATAAAGCAATTCAGTTTGCAGCTGCATTTCTCTTACAAATCCAATTCAATCAAGAGAACCGAAACATCATTAGCAAACCCACTGATATATCCACCAGTAAAGTGCTGATACAGGCCTCTGTTCTGCTGCTAATAAATTTTCTGCATAGCAGTGTTGGCTCTCTCTAGGGATCTCCCATTATTCTAATGACTACAAATTTCTAACTTTACCACTGGAATTTTTAAGCCTGAAAGTCTATAATAGAAGGGTTCAAAACCTGTGGGAGTCATCGGAAAGAAAGGACACAAGCCCACGTACTCAGTTGCCTCAGAGATGTGTGTAGATGTAACTGCAGGTGAAGCAGCACCTGGTGCATTAGAAAATTGCTGTAGTAAGACCTTTTTTCTTTCCCTCTCTGAAATACAACGATTGTCTCCTGTTTTGCTCATCACTTCCTCTCCCTATTTCCCTCAGTGGGCTTGCCTGCAGAGCCTTGCCTCCCTCTCTGTACCTTGGCTCCTGCTTGGTTGCCTTAATTGCCAGCCTGCCAAGCTCATTTCCTGTGTCTCAACCTCTCTTCTACAGAACTGTAGGAAATGTCTGAAAACCCCAGGTAGGTGTTGTCTCCTGTTCTTCCTGCACATCATCTCCCGCAGGGTTCTGGGCAGTCACCTCCGAGCTCATCACAGCATCGTCTCATTGATACTTTGTATTCATGAGCCCTTAGACGCTATTTCCAGGCCTGGGCATGCACTTCTGTTTCTTTTTTCAAGGTGGGCTTCAAACAGGGAAAGCCCAAGGGGTGTTAAAAGTGATGTTGTCTTTTGGGAATAATTTTACAAGCTGCAGTTTCTGTAACTTCTTTAATGGTCTTGGGTCATTTTTTCTGCCAGGTTCTTGTGATGTTTGGTTTGCCTGTGGCCCTTTCATCTTTTAAACTCAAAGAAGCTATTTCCTTGGGATATTGAAGAGCAGAATTAATGTTCTGGCAGTTACGAAACATTCATGTTCAGCCTGAACTTCATTAAAAAAAAAAAGTACAAAAAGTGATAATCCAGATCCACCTATGAGAGTAGAATGTGTTTAATATAGCTTTAATAAAAAGTTTTATTACATTCCTCACTTGAAATGGTATTATTTTTCTATTTGCTGAACATTATATCCAGGATAACAAGGATCAGATAGCATGAGTCTTCATAAAGTGTTCTCTATTTTAAAAATACAAGCTGTCCTATCTATCTTATGTATGCTATAAATAAAAGATAAAATTATTACCAATGTAAGATACTTGACACTTTCATTTACTTACTTATCTCTCCTAATTGAAGAATGGATACATATGGGTGACTAGTGTGTTTTGCTTTTATATTTTAATCACTCATGCATTTGCAAAAATCAGCTGTCTGTACTGAAAACAGGAGGAAAATGCTTATGTTTGGAATAGCTGTTTGGATTTTTTTTTAGGGAAAAAGTCACCAGGTTTAGGGACCATTAGTCTAGAGAATGAGAAGTTAAACTAATCTTCCAAACTCAATATTTAATATCAAAGTGTCATCTCATTGTTATTTTTCAAGGTCCTCAGTTGCACTTATCCTGGTTGGGCTTTCTGTGAGGGCTCTTGCTCATCCGACCAGAGTGGCTTGTGCTTTTTTGCTCCTTAGTGTCATATTTCTGGCAGATCTAATGTGTTTGGTTTTCTGTGAAGTCAGAAGGAGGTGAAGCATTTCCGTGATGTCAGCAGATCTGAAGCCACACCTTCCTCCCAAAACCACATCTCACAGGGCTAATGGAGACGCTGTGTCTTACACCCATTTCTGTTAGCTCCCGGTGAAAAACCTGGAGGTTTGTGCCAGCTCCTGTAGCTCCCACAGCCCAGGACACCCTCTCTCTGCAGCCCGTTGGCACCGTGGGCACGCGGAGCACGTTACCCCATTGCTGGTTGACTGAGTCATTCCCAGCTCTTTACAACACCTCACCTTTTTTGCCACAAACCACGACTCTGGGTATAGCCATTTGCCAGAACTGGGCTGTGCAAAGCAGGAAGAGCTGTACAGAAGCAATAAAACATAGTGTGTGGGGGGTGGAAAAACCCCAACACAAAACCCAAACCAGAATTTTGGAACATGTATTAGCAGAAAACTAAAGCTGAGTGGCCCATTAGGAGAGTTTAACTGTGATACAGTGTAAGTCTAAGGCACCATTCATGTTTACAGAGCAGCATTAAAACCTCCTGTAATAAGTTATGTGCTTGTGCCTATTGACAGAGGTGAAAAAATGAGAACTAAAATGAAATCAGCTGGCTGGTATTCTGTCTCCACTGCCCAACTAGATCAGGTAAGCTGTTAAAATGACTCCTGCAATTTTCTTTCCCAGCTTTTTGAGTTTGATTTTCAGTTTGCAAAACGGGCACCTGAGAATGTTCTTAAATGCTCTCTATGCCTGCCATCAAAGGAGTTTTCTACTTTCGAAAAAGAGAGTGAGCCTTGTCTCAAAACGTACTTTTGCCAGGAATTCTGTCCTGATTAGGCTGCCTTGGAGCACTTTCTTGGGAGAGTGCCATACTGAAGTTATTGGATGGCAGCCATATGTTCAACACTCTTAAAGTCTTTTCCGTTAATTTGCAGTGCAACAGAAAACTGAGGTTAAATCTATTGATGCCACTGGAGGGTGGGGCTTACATACATATGTATGCAATTATTTTCAGAATATTGCAATGAGTACATATATGCTCAAACAAAAATTGCTCTGAAGTTGAATACTAATGTTCCTTGGGTATGCATTCTGCCCCTCCCTGGTTTCTTCATTCACAAATTATTCCACAGTCAAATCTCCCCACTGGTACTAATGAAAATGTTGGATAATCCATACATTTGAGTCAGCTCCTCCTAAAGACTCTAGGCTGGCCTCTCCAGCCCACATGATCATATCTCAAAACAGGAACTTAGCAAAGCACTTCAGTAAGTAATCCAAGCCTTCTAGACTGAATTCATTATCTCTGATCAACCTCAAGTGCATTTTTTAGCCCAAAGATTTTAGAATGAGGCATGTGGAAGAATGCCTTCACAGGGTTATTGTACCCTGTTCCACATAGTAGGAGGTAAGACTTTTCTCTCACTTGGAGAAAGGGTTATCAGCGTTTCTACATTTCACAGATCCATCAGGGAGGATGAAATGAGGTGAACTGCACGTGAAAGAAAAGGTTGTAGCCACTTCTGGTTTTTTCTGTATAACACTCATCTGTTCTCAAATTGTTAGCTTACTTTCACTCACAAGCTTTCTGCTCTATGTGATGCTTTATTGAAATCACTCATGCTCTTTCAGACCTCATATTATCTCTTACATGGTTCCCTACCAGGTGTGGGTTATCTCTGTGACATGTAGAGAGAGAAGAGCACAGAAGCATGTGTGTGTATCCAGAAGAAAAACAGCAAATACCGCGATCTTCCCTCTGGTGCCCACCAGACCTGGATCTCTCATGGACACTCACAGAATATCCATGCACGTAAGGGCAAATACTGTGCTTAGGGTAAGGTCCCTTATGTGGGCCTAAATAAAAGATATTCTTTAGTTGCCAGAGGTACTAATCAGCATATTAATCCTTCATTTCCAATTATATCTCCTAATATTTTTTTTTTGTACCTCTAAGATAACAAAGCAATATTGTTAGTTCCACAAGCGACTTGGGGTATATGAAACAGAGATTAATCTATCTTTTAACACTGAAGATGTATGTAGTACTCCATAATTAACACCAAAATGGTAATCACTAATTTTCAGATAAAATTAACTGTGCTACATTGGGAAAAAATATGCATTCCGTTGAATATATAATTATATATTTTTGAAAGCAATCACTGCTTATATTTACATATTGAGAAACAGTTGTTGGAAATGTGACCTACTTGGTAATAAGAAACAGTTTTCATTTTGAAAACTATTTATTTCTTATAGTATCATACCTGAATGTTAAATTCCAGGAGGAATATCTACATGTTGGCTAAACTGTATCAAATTACTTTTCATTTTTTATCTTTTCCTTTCTCTCTTTTCCCCCAGACTACACAGTGCCAATGATCTGAACAATTTTGTTCAGCATTTTGTTAGATGAGCTTCACAAACAGCTCTCGGCAGTGAACACTAAAAAGTGGGTTTGGTAGCATCAGTTGGAGTCTAAAGTGGATCAACTTCACATAACAGGTACAAACTACATAGGAGAACATGAGTCATTCCCCTTAATCTGCACCAAGATGCTGAGAGGTGACCGCAAAGGTCACCTCTTCTTTACACGCAAAGTGTACAAAGTGTATAAAGTGATCCAGTTGTCCCCTTGCTTTCCTTTAACATCCACAGCCTCTGTGCACAGAAGATCACATGGGAGAGAAAAACCAAAGGATGCCTCAGCTGTAGGTGGAGTCACAGAAGCTCAATACAGAGAGGATGGGTGAACCCCCTCCTTGAGAAAGGCCACAGAGAACACTCACTGCAACTAAAACCAGTTTTCATCACTTCTGATTTCCTTAAATCTAAAATACACTCATGTTAATAGTGTAAAAAAGGAGGCTGTTTTATGAGTCTCTGATTTTATAAGGTTTTGGAAATTTGCAGGATTTTTGCAAGAGTGGAGTGGCACCCTATGCTCTCAGTCTAATCCTCTGGAGAGTGGCCATGACTGCTACCCACTGACACTGCCTGTGCAGTAGTCAGAAGAAGTAATGTCATGATTAAACATTCACTTCACTATGAGCAGAGGGAGCCGAGGGAAGGGGCCTCACATGCAGCCAAGTGGGAGCTGAGAACCCACTTAAACACATAACCCATTAGAACCTCTTTTTATTAAACCACTGTCTTTAATGCACCTGAATGTTTAGTCAAAGCTAAAACATTAAGTGGAAACACACTGCCTTTGATTCTGTTTTTAATTGGGAAGGTTTAATATCTAGGGCAATCTGTCTAGTTAGACAGCCTGAGGAAAGAGTAGGAGTGGAAAACGGAGACAAACAGGTAGCAGCAGCTATCACACCATTCTGTCCATAAAGAAAATGGGGATTTGTTTTAGAGTTAGGATGTTCTGCACTGTAGAAGGGGGGAAACAGATGGAGCGTGGTAAATTAAAACAGCAAATGAATTATATGCAATGAGCCTTCCCTTGATTTAGAAATCTCTTTCACCACTAATTGCTGGAAATGGTTAAATACAGCAAAATACGATGTCTCAGACTGATGCCATGCCCTCAGTTACAAGTAATGAGACCCCCACATTCCATCTTGCCTCTTCTTGACTAATCTTAAGAATGAAATTAAATTTTCTTCTGCATATCAGATGGCCTCTTCAGAACATCTCCAGAGAGGAACACACTGCTCCAGGCTAGGTTAGGAGATAGTCCAAGCATCTTGCTACAGGGAGTGAAGGTGTCTCTTGACATACCTGGTTTTATCTCATTAGGGTAACACTGCATATAGAAGAATGTTTGCAGGTTGTTACCTAAACTATGGAAAAAGTTTTGAGCACCCAACAGACAACATTAATCAGTGCAGAATTCTAACTTTTGCACTCTCTTTTATAGATCAAATCTGCAACAGCATTGGGTCATTTTATAATCCCTTAATGCCAAGATTGTCTGGATCAGTCTGGCTTCCTGCGTAATTTACATTTTTATGGCTACCAGCTACAGCACCCAAGGAGCCATCTAACTACAGGGACTCTCTGAAATACTGCACACTTCAACCTTTCTCCTCTACGTTGTACACTAGGTACAAGAGCAGGAGCATGGACCAGAATCCAGTTGTAAGCCTTTCCCAAATAGGAAAATACCTATTTCTCCAGACATCTTGGTTCTGAAATGAAATCCATTAGTTTCTATTCCTAGTAGAAATTTCAATTATTTGTCTCCTTGACTCCAATTGAATATTACAATGTAGTTTTGCTTAAGGAACCAAAACTTCTGATATCATCCTGTCAGCTTCTCTCTTCACTTGTCAGAGCCTTGATATCTTGGTGAGTGGAAACCCCCACTGACTGCTGAGCCATAACCAATATTTGGACACCTGTTCTTTGCTTTGCCCTTTGGAGAGAAAAATGACCAACATTTCTGAGGATGACAGAAGGTGAGTCCTTCCTCTCACCACATGGGTATGGACAACTTCTGCACTACCATAGGAATGTCTACCTCATACTTTGGTGTAAGTATGTAAACCCAATCTGGACAGCACTGACCAACTTCCCTTGAGGAACTAGTCCCATGGATTTCAGTGATGCAAAGTTACCCATAAGTGCAAGTGCAGTCAGAATCAGGGACATTTTTCAGCTGATTCTGATGTAAATCAAGCAGAATGCTGCAAGAGCTTCACAGAATATAAATATCGACTGATTTTTGTTTTAAAAAAGAAAATTAACTTACACCTTCACCAGCACATGGTGCTGCAACCAGCGGGATTCCCTTACCATTTGCCGCTAGTTCCTGCCATATTTCAATGCTATTTAGTGCCACTCTAGTTAAGGGTCATATGCTATTTCCATAATTAATCTAATTTTTCAAAGGTGCACAGCTCATCTACTTTAATTGCCTGTGGGGTCTGGAAGCAGCTTGCTAGTGATCAGCTTTGCTATGATTTTTTTCCCCTATCTTTACAAAATGGCTTACTCCATCAATCCACTTATTACCTCTTAGAGAAGAGGCATTTATTCCTTGATCCCATGGTGCTTGCATGGTGTTGAGCCCATAGACCTTACCGGAAAAACATATATGTTCATTAATCAATGCGAAAGCCTCAGATCATTTTGTCTCAGGAGACTGTGATTTTTATTTTAATGGAAAAGAAACCACACGTTAACACTGCAACTTTATAGCAAGTGCACATACTATTTTGGAAGCAAGGGCCTGAATTTGCAAAGTACGAACTAATTTCCCTGAAAATTAGTGTTCACACTTCTATCACTCTTTTGCCTTTACATTTTATTCATATGTTCTTAAGCAATTGATCTCAATTAGAGGTGAATAATATCATTAGCATAATTGAATAGATCAAGTTGTTAATGATCATGGGAGAATATGAAATATATCCTTACACTCCCCGTAAATAACAGAAAATTAGTGTACTATTATTGTGACAAAGACAAAGGAAATGCATGCCCAGTACCCAGTTAATGTAAATCAGCACAATCTGATTTATATTAGTCCCTGTAGATGCACTTATTCTGTCTAAAGCACTGGCCTTTGCATCTGAGGCAATCAAATCGCTCTAATGGTGAAAATCCAACGTAGGAAAGCAACTAAAGGGAAAAAGCTGACTTTGCCACTCTTTACCATACCTATCTTCTGTGTCTGTGAAGGGTCACCCCTGTGTGACACTGTTATTTTGGCCTCCAACATGTCTGGGTATGGGGAAGGGGTTACTGGTAATCTCCTAGGGGAGAAGTTACCCATATGCCCCTGATCTACCCAGTCTGTTACTTCAGGGTCCCATTTTCCCAAAGCTAAGACACATTCTTCACAGTGCTTAAAGAAGTGACAAAGTCACTGCGAGCATCGTCATGCTCAGTTGTGTGGCTGGAACGTCGTTCAAGTGGCAGCTCCCGCAGTGCTGTGTGACGCTATAAAGCGGCAGGAGTCGCTTCAGAAGGGGCTATGAAGACAAGAATCACATTGCTGAGCACGGGTATAGACAGTAATGAATGATGTTATGTTTGGGCACACAGTGCCCTTGCCATTGTCACGGAGAAACGTTAAGAGGCAGGTGCCTCTGAAGGTCAAGGGTGCCCGCAACTCAGGTTTCCAAGGTTCCCCAGGTGAGAGGGTCAGGGGTCCTGCCCGGCCGCGGCTGCTCGTGGCCGGCAGCTCCCGCGGACGGGTGGTGACCCTCTGGAGGAGGCCAGGGGCCAGCGCACGGGAGCGAGCGCGAGTTCCAGAGAGCCGGCGGGGCCCGGGCGGGCGGCGG